>PVIY010036273.1:0-25588 GCA_004026745.1 Myrmecophaga tridactyla
GAAACAAGTAGACAAGGAGAATGAGAATTTTTCAACAACCCTTTCCCAGCAATTCATAGGAGCAGGCAAGAAATGAAGAAAGAATAGCTGTGTACAACAAACCATCTAAACATTATAAACATATATAGAGACCTTTACACTTAACAAATGTATAAGATTCATTATTGTCATGCACACATGGTACAGTTACAAAAATTAACCCTAAAAGGTGAAAGATTTATTCAATCTGAAAAGAACCCAGAGTATGGAAATGTTCTAAAATTGATCATGGGGTTGTATGCACAACTATGTGATGATACTGTGAGCTAGTGATTATACATTTCAAATGGTTTGTATGGCGTGTGAATATATCTCAATAAAACTGCATTATAAAGAAACTGGAAAAAGTTTCAATATAATGCTTAGAGTAACTGTCCAATTAGAATTAATGGATGAGATTTTTAAAAAATATATTTTATTTATTAAACATACCAACATACAAATACAAACATTCTTACCATATGATCATTCCATTCGACATATATATCAGTAATTCACAATATCATCACATAGTTGTGTATTCATCATCATGATCATTTCTCAGAAATTTGCATCAATTCAGAAAAAGAAATAGAAAGAAAACAGAAAAAAAAATTGTACATACCCTACCCCTTACCCCTCCCTTTCATTGATCACTAGCATTTCAATCTACTTAATTTATTTAACATTTATTCCCCCATTAGTTATTTATTCTTAACCCATATGTTTTACTCATCTGTCCATACTGTAGATAAAAGGAGCATCGGACACAAGGTTTTCACAATCACACAGTCACATTGCAAAAGCTATATCATTATACAGTCATCTTCAAGAAACACAGCTACTGGAACACAGCTCTACATTTTCAGGCAATTCCCTCCAGCCTCTCTGTTAACGTCTTAACTAAAATGGTGATATCCATTCAGTGCATAAGAATAACCTCCAGGATAACCTCTCGACTGTGTTTGGAATCTCTCAGCCATTGACACTTTATTTTGTCTCATTTCTCTCTTCCCCCTTTCAGTCGAGAAGGTTTTCTCAATCGCTTGGTGCTAAGTCCCAGCTCATTCTAGGATTTCTGTCCCACGTTGCCAGGAAGGTCCACACCTCTGGGAGTCATGTCCCATGTAGAGAGGAGGAGGGCAGTGAGTTTGCTTGTCATGTTGGCTGAGAGAGAGAAGCCACATCTGAGCAACAAAAGAGGTTCTCTTGGGGGTGACTCTTAGGCCTAATTTTAAGTAGGCTTAGCCTATCCTTTGCAGGGTTACATTTCATATGAACAAACCCCAAGACTGGGGGCTCAGCCTATTGCTTCGGTTGTCCCCACTGCTTGTGAGAATATCAAGAATTCTCCACTTGGGGAAGTTGAATTTTCCCCCTTTCTCAATGGATGAGATTTTAAAATACCATTTTTCAAAGTTAAATATCAAGTCTTGGATTCTTTTCAGAGATAAGTCTCTTCCTCATTGAAAGTGGGGGATTAACATATGTTGGCAAAGTATTTGACAAAATATACCAGGCAAATGACTACTGGTGCCCAGCCATTTGCTCTCAGTGGACATTTCAATAACAGGGATACAGGGATTGAGTGTAAACTGGGAAGAAAATGTGTCTCATTCAATACGCAGCCAAGTCAGGGGTTTGGATCAGTCTAAATCAGTGGGTCTCAATTTTGCTGAATATTGAAGTCACCTAGGGGGAGATAAAAAAAAAAAAAAAGAATACAGATACTGTGTCCCAATTCCAGAGATTCCCATTTAATTTGGGCATTAGGATTTTTAAAGTTCCCAGGTGATAATAATGCATAGGATCCTTGAGAAACACTGGTGTGTCCTATTTGAGGACTTCTGACATATGATGGTGGCTCTCATATTTGTCAGAAGTCCTGATTCAGAATTCAGATATAAACTCAATTTAAAGATTACAAATTACCAGTATCTTAAAGTAGTTTTTTCCAAGGATATAGACAGTACAATTTTTACAATTTCTGCCTTTGATATTAATCAAAATGTACATACAGCCGTGCCCCCCCCCCCACATACACACACACACTAAGGATATTAAAGTTTATTCACATCATTGACTGTAGGCCATTCTTCAGTGTCAGTGTTAGTGGTTTGTTTGCAAAGTGCATAATTGCCAAGTTCAATCAAATCATCACATTTTAAAAACACACCTCTGAAACACTTCTGACTTAGTGATTTTATAATGCTAAATAAACAAATCTCACCACTGTGCCTTTGCTCAGGCTGTCTCTGGATGTTCTTGTCAACTCCAGACTCAGATTTTAAGCCATATACCATGTTTATCCAGTTCCTTGTGCTGGGTGCTGGGCATCACAGGTGCACTGAACTAAGTCCCTATCACCAAGGTGCACCCCCCACCCTGGGTCTTCCCAGACCCCAGGCCTCCCGGCATCCACATGTTCTATTCTTCTCCAAATTTATCTGCCTAGACACAGCTTTTTCCACACACTGGGAGGCCTGGGGTCCAGGTCCACCCATTTCTTTTTTATCCTGATGCTCCCTGACACAAAGTTGTGAGCAGACGGTGTGGACTGACCAGAACCCTTGCATTTAACCAGTGGGAAAGAGGAGGCCCCTGAGCCAGGAAGGGAAACCCCCACAGTCACATAGCCAGTGAGTGTCTGAGCTAGGGTTCACGCCCTTGCTTCTGACTCCAAATCCCGTGATTCTTCCTCCTTGCCCAAAAACAGCAGGGGTAGGAGACATCATGGGAGCCACTGCTCAGACTCAGCAGGCCTCCAAAACCTGGCATCTTAGAATCCAACACTGGCCTCTCCTTCTGGTGTGGGCAGTGAGTGCTCACTGTGACATTTGGTCAACAACAATGTAGGAAGGTGTCATGGTTAGGGACACGTGTCAACTTGGCCAAGTTGTGGTACCTGTTTATCTGATTGGGCAAGCGCTGGCCTTTCTGTTGCAATGAGGACATTTCATAGAATTAGGTCATGATCACGTCAGCTGCATCCACAGCTGATTCCATTTGTAATCAGCCAAAGGGGAGTGTCTTCTGCAATGAGTGATGCTAAATCTAATCATGGGAAGCCTTTTAAGGAGAACTCAGAGGAGACAGGTCCCATTCCTGCTTCGGCTGGCGAGCCTCTCCTGTGGAGTTCATCCAGACCCTCCATCGGAGTCGTCGGCTTCGCAGCCTTCCCTGTGGATTTTGGACTCTGCGTTCCTGCGGTCATGTGAGACACTTTTATAAATTTTATATTTGCAAGTGTTTCTGTTGATTCTGTTTCTCTAGAGAACCCTAACTAATACAGAAGGATAAGTCTCTTCCTCACTGAAAGTGGGCAATTTATATATGTTGGCAAAGTATTTGACAAAGTGTACCATGAAAATGACTACTGGTGCCCAGTCCTTTACTCTCAATGGACATTTCAATAAAGGGGTTTGAGTGTAGACTGGGATAGAAAGTATGTCTCATTCAATATGCACCCAAATCAGGGGTTTGGGTCAGTCTAAATCAGTCACAGGAACAAAGCTGTGTGTAACAGATTAAGAGGTATCACCTCATGTCAATGTCACAGCCTCTCCACAGGCTATGGATATTTCATTTGCACACGGGGAGACTGAGGTTAAGGAAAGTCAGAGGACCTGCCCAAGGTCACAGGGCTGGTGGCAGCCCACAGCTGGCTGATTTTTTTCATCAGTAAGTGGCTGCCACAGCCTTCACCATTTGAAAGTTCTTCCTCATGGCTAACCTCCGTCCTTCCTACTGACAGAGAAAGCCCTTTCATCTTTTTTCTTCCCTTAGCATAAGGATTCGTGTTATTAGGTGGATTAGTTACACAAAGAATCTAAGGAAAATAGTGCATTCATTTGATTTGACAGATGAATTTCTAAATGCAATTAAAAAAAACTGGGTGTCATATTCAAATATCTCACTAGTGCTAGATAAAAAGATTTTGCCAGTTTTTTCACTTTAAAAATAAATTTGCTGTTAGTATCTATAATGAGATATATATAGCATATGTGTATAGGATAAAGTATACACCCTATGTACCCAATTATTCAAGGAAGATAATTTTGTTTAAATTGTATAATGTTTATCCAATAAAAATACCATGATCTTATGTAAGTAGCTTGATGAGTACTGACAAATGTATACACTAAAGTTGCCATCACCCAACAAGATATTATGAATTCCCATCACCCCAGAAAGTTCTCTCATGTCCTTTTCTAGATAGTACTCCCTCCCCAAAGGCAACCAGTATGCTGATTCCATCGCCATATATTAGTTGAATATGTTCTTGGGCTTCATATAAATGGAATCATACTATATATACTTCTTTATGTCTGCCTTCTTTCTCTCCACCTATGGTTTTTGTTTTATTTCTTTTTTCAGAGGAATGAGAATGTCAAATTGATTGTGGTGGTGAATGAATAACTGTGATTATACCAAGAGCCTTTGATTGTATGCTTTCAATGGATTGTATGGTACATGAAGTCCTTCCTTCTTTGCTGTAGTCTGGAGAGGATTACTGGTATTTATAAACTAACCTTTAAAATAGAAAATTAAACCTCCCTCAACTCTTTGTGATGATAAATGCCAAACCTACAGAACAGCTCAAAGAACAGAACAATGATCAATGTTCACCCTGACTCTCCCCTTATTGATATTTTGCCATGTTTATTTTTTATCTATCTAAACTTTTTATGTGCTGAACTCTTTGAGAATAAATGTTAGACTGCATGCTCCATCACCCCTAAAGAGTTCAGCCTTATTCCTCCAAAGAACATTCTCCTATATAACTACAACATCATCATCAAACCTATGAAAATTAGCAATAATTCCATAAGGTCACTTTCTAGAATGTCCATAGTCACATTTCCCCAATTCTCAAAAGATGATTTTGAGGCATTTTTCTTTATAAATTGAGCTGCTATTGAGATGTATGCATTGCACTTGGTTTTCATGCTTCTTGTGGCCTTTTTCATCTAGGACAGTTTTCATCACATGGACTTTTTTGAATGATCAGACCAAAATAAAATATCATTGTGTTCTTCTTTTCACTAAGGAAAAATAGTAGTGTGGTGGAGCAGAAATGAATTAAATCAAGAGAAAGTGTAAAAATGCCTTTTGGGTTCAAAGCTGTACCTTTTTCTCAGGATGACAAGTCATCACTCTCCCAGGAGGAGCAGAGTGCTGCTACAAGCCACCTGCACCCCTACCTATAACCTTCTGTGGCTCACATTGACCTCCATACAAAACTCAGAGGGATTAGAGTACCTAGAGGCCCTGCAAGAGCCAGCCCCTGCCATGTCTTCAGCCTCTTTTCCCAATGAATTCCCACATGGACTCTCCAGTCCTATCACCCAGAATAGTTTCTTGTTCCCACCACATTCACTCTCTTCTGGGAATATGCTAACACACTCATGTTCATCATTCTCAGATGTCACCTCCTCTAGGAACCCCTCCTTGCTCCTCAGGTGGCTTTGACAACTTTTGCCACAGTGGACTGCCATCTGCTTATGTGTGCACCTCCTCCAGCCCGGGAGCTCCTCGAGGACAAATCCATGGTTTGGACATCTGCCAATCCTCAGGCCCATGGCATGGTGAGAATTCAGAAAAGATTTTCTGAATAAGTGGGCCTCAAATGTAAAGTATTAGTGGGAAAATACTGAATGTTCTCACTAAAATCAAATAACAGACAAAAACCCATTAACTCTAGTCTTTAACATGTTGCTGAAGGTAATGATTAATGTCCTTCGCCAAGAGAAAGCAATTCGAGAGATAAGAATGCAAAAGGATGAGATAAATCCATTCCCAGTTAAGATAATATGATTATGTATCTGGGAATCCCAAAAGAATCAATGGGAAAATCTACTCCTATCATTAAGAGAATCTACTTCTATCATTAAGAGAATCTAGCAAAGTAGCCAGTTGTAAAATCACAAGAACTAAAACCATTATATGATATAATAGAAGACAAACCCTAATTACAAAACAAAACAGAAAACTACAAAACATTGCTAAAAGAAATCAAAGATGACCTAAAAAGGTTGAAAGATATCAGTGTTCATAAATGGGAAGGCTAAATGTTGTTAAGATGTCAATTCTACCCAAATTGGTCTACAGATTCATTGCAATACTAGTCAAAATTCCAACAACCTACTTTGTAGACCTGGAAAAGCTAGTTATTAAATGTATCTGGAGTTGAGCTTCTACCACTTTCTTAACCAGGAAAAAGTAAAATGCTCACTGCACTTGCTATCAGAATTTTCTCTGGTTGTCATTAACATATTGTGATGTTATATTGTTGTTATAAAAGTGAAGATGATGGAGCTTTCTCTGTGGAAAGCATAACACCAGGTGGAATATTCTAAGTGTTTGCTACTACATGTGCACTGTGAGCTGTTAATAGGCTTTCTAAGGATAAAAGGGGGGTGGATGTGTGGATATTATTGATCATCTAGTTATTGGAAATATTAGGTTAGGAAAATAGGCTTTACTATAAACTTCTCAGTACCAGCAACATATTAGGTGCATTGAGACTTTACTAGATAGGGGAAGACATAAATCAGGGTATTCCCCTAAGTTATTTTACATCTGGGCCCTTTTTAAATAAAATATCTCAGAAGGGGCTTGTGTTCTGTGAAACATACTTCGGGAAACTATGGCTTATTTCCTTCTGAGCACTGTTCCAAGAGGAACCCCTGAGAGTCCTCTTACATCCTGGTAAAAACTCTGCTTAAAATATGGTAATACTTCCTTCAACTAACTTTAGACTTATTTCTGTTGGCCAAAGTTCATGATTTAATTTCCTACTTGAGAAAGCTCTTAATTTTTCAGGATCTTTCACTGTTTAAATTTTTGAGAACTTATTATGAGCTAGATGTGGTAGAGAGTCTTCTTCCCTTCTGGTGTGTAAAGTCCAGCAATATCAGCTGAAATAAACAAATGCATTTGGAGAACATGAACTCAAAAGCGGTGACAATCTAGGGGTCATCTATTCCATTCTTTTAATTTACAGAATGAACTATCTGAGATTGTTGACTCTCCATTACCATTGCCTCTGCCCTTCACCACTCAACTGCGTCCCCCAAGGTCTTGTTTTGTTCCTCTTCAAATCCCTTGTTACCCACCTCAACTTTATCACTAATTCTCCCTGCCAAATGTTGGTGGCATTCATCTATATCTCAAATCTATACCTCTTCCCCCAAGCTTCAATCACATTTATGTGCCCATCACTTAGGTGTTTCCATATTAACATGTTCAAAATATTCTCTAAAGTGATTCTTTCTCCTATAATCACAATTTAGTGAAGACATCATTTCACTTAAGCCTAATAGCTGGACACTGGATGAGTCTACAGTAACAAAAAACACACTCCCCCCATCTTTCTATTGTGTCTACCCTCCTCTTCAATGCACCCAGTCTACTCAATCTGTTTCTTTTTTGCTTCCACCACTTAGTAACAATTATCCTTTGAGTTGGCCCTCGCCATTTCTGTCTTGTAGTATTGGCTCATCTTCTAAATAAACTTTCAGATGGTAGGCCTGCCTACTCTCATCCAACGTCCACCTCCTAAAAGGAGTATTTCTTTAGTTAATCTGAATACATCATTACCCAAGTTAAAACTCTTTGACAATAATTCTCATTTCCCAAGCTCCTTGGGTTCCATGATCTGATGATTAGCTACTTCCACAGCTCAAAGTCTTCCCCCATCCCAGCTCATACCTACCCTATAACCCAGTTATAACAGAGTTTGCTTCTACGCAGTTCTTACTTTTGGCAGGCTGTAATACTACTCTCTGCCTCAAATCCCAACTCTCCTTGGTCCACCTTGTCAATTAAGAAGCACTTCTATCTGTACCCCATCCCTTGCTGTACCCTGCATATCTAACATGGACTTTCACTGATTTGATTAACTACATCCTCCTTAATTAGACTGAAAGCTGGTTAAGGACTAGTGCTCAGTCTGTTGCACAGCATCACATATGAAGTGCAAAGGCCTTTAATGCCTGAATATTGTTAGGGGTTCTTTCAACGAGACCTATGTGCATTCCACCTCATTTTGCTGCATTGTATAGTTTTCTGAGGCTTTTTATTAAGAAAGTAAAGCATCCTTTGTGTAGAATTCACATACTCCTTAGGTAAGTAAAATTATTTTAATACAAACCTGAGCAGCAACTTTGCCCTAAGAAGGTTTGGTTTAGGATCATGATTTAGGCCAGTGTTTCTCAGATCTATTGTCCCCATAAATCACTGGGGATCTTTTTAAAATGCAGATTCAAATCCCATTGATCTGGTTGTGACCCAAGATTCCAGAGTTCTAAAGGGTTTACAGGTGAGGCCCATCCTGCTGATCTAAGGACCACTCATTGAATAGCAGGATGTTAAGATATATTGACTCTTCTTATAGAAGTGCTATGTATAAGTTCCACTAGGCAAAACCAAATATAAAATGGATAACTGCAAAGTAGAACATGTCAATGTCTGTCTACATCCTTGGGGAATTGGACTCTTAGGAAAACAAAGGGCTAAAAACTTCATAAAAGTTATTACCACTGGAGATAAACAATATTGTATTTAGGTAATACTTTATCTTTTCAGTGATCCCTATAGATTAAAAACCTTTCATTTGGGTCCTGACTTGATTTTCATAATTTTCAAACTTCAGTATTTCAATGGTTCTCCCTTAATTGCTTAACAACCTGATGCAACCTTTCCCCACATCTCAATGCTTTAGGATGATCCCAGCTGGCTGGTTAGACCACAGAATTTTCCCCATGTTCTCTCTCTAAAGCAGGATTTGACTTCTCAAGGAAATAGTGACAGCATCGAGTAGGTATTTGTATTAATCAGTGCTCTCTAAAGAAACAGAACCGACAGGAAACATCTGTAAATATGAGATTTATAAAAATGTCTCATGCAACCGTGGGAATGCAAGGGTCCAAAATTCAGAGGGCATGCTGTAAGCTGACAACTCCAATGAAGGGTCTCAATGAACCCCAAAGAAGAAGCTCCCTGGCTTCAACTGATCAGACCATTTCTAACTGATTGGATTATCTTTTGCAGAAGACACAGCCTTAGTTGATTGTAGATGTGACCAGCCACAGCTGCAATCAACTGATGATTTAATAAATCAGCCTTCTGTTTTATCAACTAGCCATGGAATATCCTTGTAGTAATGGTTTGGCCAGGGCTTGCCTGGCCAGATAACTGGGCACCATCACCTGGCCAAGTTGACACCAGAACCTAACCATCATAGTCCGTCCCTTGTCAAATTAGCAGCTATACATATCACCTTGTAACATGCTTAATATCCAAATACAACACAATAACGGACATATGTTTTACCTAACAATATTCAACTGTCTTGCGTACAACCAGAAATATACTACGTATCTCCAGAATAGGGTGCAAGTCCTTAGGTAATATTCACCCTTAAACTTCATATCCTATGACTTTAATGCTATTACATGAACTATACAACTTATGTCATATAATAAGAGGAAAACTACATATTCACTTATGCAAAAATGCAAACATTCTCATAACAAAACAGGGAGGAAACATTCATACAATCACAGTCCTCATTTTGGTAACTGGTCACATTATTGTAGTTCATATTTATCACTACCTTCTTCTACTACCCAATCCATGTTCTCTTCACCCCCAGCAAGCACCTAAACTGGCCGTGGCTGTCTGTCTCGTAAAGTGACCCAAACCTTCATTCCTGAAATTCCTGGGCCATTGGTAGTCCTGCTTGGGTAGGGTTGTTGCAGTTTTCCATTGACTTTAATCACAGGGCATGGTAGTACTAAGAGATGCCCTAGGGATCTCCTGTACTCCAGGAAAACTCATCTTTACCTCCATTGTGTAGTTGCAGTCCTATTTCCCTTTGATAGTCAGGATCCATCACCACAGCCAGTACAGTAATCCCCTTCCTTGCCTGTTGATTCAGAGGCATGAGAATCCCAAAGTGGCCAAGTGGCAGTCATGACTTTCAGTTCAGTGGAATCATTGTTGTATCTGCTGGTAGGAGCATTCCTCCTTTTGGAACTAAGACCTGTAGACTAGCAGAGCTTAAGGTTTCAGGGACAGGAAGCAAAAATTTTCCTAGTGGATCACTAGAAGTGATGGTGAGTGGTGCCACTCACATTTCTACCCTTTGGTTCCTGGACCTGTGAATACTGGCTATGGGAGAAACAGCACCATAGAGTGGATTCTGATTCGGAACCTACACAGCATCCTGGAGAACATTGCCCCAGCTCTGAAAGGTATTTCCACCTATTTGGTGTTGTAACTGGGTCTTCAAAAGGCCATTCCACCATTCTATCAACCTAGCTTCTTTACCCTGTATAGGCAATAGGTCATCATAGTCTCAATCAAAAGAGCCTCTAAAATTTCAAGAAGAAAGTAAAAATAGAGAGAAAGCTGGAAAATAACTTCTGAAATATAGACCAAAATCATATCATTTATATAGAGCTAGGATTAGTGATTCTTATTTTTGCACAGACTCCTTTTTTTTTTTTTTTTTTTTTTTTGCATGGGCAGGCACTGGGAACCGAACCTGGGTCTCTGGCATGGCAGGTGAGAACTCTGCCTGCTGAGGCACCATGGCCCTGCACTGACTCTTAAAATTCAAGAAATTCCCTGTACAGCCTTTCTAGTAATAATAGCTATGGTACTTTTGCAACTTGAATGAATGTAACATCTGAAGATTGTACTACAAGAGGGACTTATTTCAAACAAGCAACAGCACTAAGTCCAATTATACAAAATGTTCTGGCATTTTTATAACCCAAGCTCTAATTATAAGAACCTGCCTATAATTGTTTTGTATATATCCAGCTCTCAAACTTGTTTTTATATTCTTGGGCATTATTCAGAATGTGGAAATAAATTTTAACTTTAAAAAGATGAAGGAATAATGATTGTTTCTGTTAAGTTTGGTTTTCAAGTTTTAGACATAATGCTTTGTCATCTTTGCCATAATGCTTTGCTGTTGCCATGGGGCAATGGCGGGAGTGGCTGGGGAAATTGGTGGACTGGTATCAACAGAATGGGTCATCTTTTCCACTTGATTATTAAAATGTTCCTCTGAGGACTTCTAGGAAGATGGTGGAATAGAAGAGACTGAGTTCACCCTGGCTCCATGCAGCAAGAGAGTACAGAAAAAACTGGGACAGTGGATCCAAGGAGCAAGTGACCAGTGAGAGTGTTCTACCCTGTATAGGGAAGCCCTGATGAAAAAGCAGAGAAATTGGGGTGGAGAGAATGGGGTGAGTGTGCTGTGTCATGATTCCAGCCTACCACTACAGCTGGCTTGGGAGATTTTCCCTCACAGTTCTGCAATCAGAAGTTCCCGTGGGGAATTCAGAAGCCAGCAGATTTGCTCTGCCTGTGCGCAGACACCATTTGGCCAAGGTACAGTGCCTGCTCCCTACTCCTGAAACAGGCTGCTGTGGGTTCCTGGTCTTTCTTAGCAGAGACTGGGATATCCTCTCCTGTGGAGGAGGGGAAATGCAGAGTAGAGACATAAAACGGCAGATTTTAAAAACCAGAAGAAAGAATAGGCAAATTAGGAGATATGACAATTGTACTTGAACACACACAAAAACAAATGGCAAGAAAGATGGGAAAAGGGTGGGCCACGGTGGCTCAGCAGGTAAGAACGCTTGCCTGCTGTGCCCGAGGACCCGGGTTCGATTCCTGGTGCCAGCCCATGTGAAAAAAAAAAAAGAAAGAAAGATGGGAAAAAATGGAACTAGATCTTAAGGAAGTGATAGACAAAATGAAGCATGCAAATATAAGAATTATTGGTATCCCAGAAGGAGAAGAGAAGAGCAAAGGGATAGGAAGGCTACTTGAAGAGAATATGGAGGACATATTCCTCATCTTTATAAAACACAGATATGCAAATCAAACAAGCCCAATGAATTCCAAATGAAATAAATCCAAATAAGCTTACTTCAAGACACATACTAATCATAATATCAAATCTTGAAGAGAAGTAAAAAGTCATGAAAGCAGCAAGAGAAAAGAGATTTACTACATACAAAGGAAACTACTTCAGATGAGCTCAATCTACTCAACAGGCACTATGGAGGCAAGAAGGCAGTGGTATGATATATTTAAGATTATGAATAAGAATGCCCTACAGTCAAGAATTACTTATCCTGCCAAACTGTTCTGCAAAATTGAGGGAGAGATTAAAATCTTCATAGAAAAACAAAGGCTGAGAGAATTTGCCTACAAGAGACCTGCCCTACAAGAAATATTAAAGTGTGTTCTGTCAGAGAAAAAAAGATACAGAAGAGGAAGTCTGGAGGAGGGTACAGAACATCAGTAAGGTTAACTTAAAGAATAAATAAAGAGAGAAAAAAGAATATGTAAAAGACAAACAAAAACTAAAAGATAAGATGGTAGTTTTAAGATCTTCCCTTACAGTAATAACTCTGAATGTTAATGGAATAAACTCCCCAATTAAAAGGCACAGATTGGCAGAATGGATTTTAAAAATATAATGCATCTATATACTGCTTACAAGTGACTCATCTTAGACCCAAGGATACGAAGCGATTGAAAGTGAAAAATGGAAAAAGATGTTCTATGCATGTTGTAACCAAAAGAAAGCATAAGTAACCACACTAATATCAGATAAAATAGACTTTAAAGGTAAAGATGTCATAAGAGACATGGAAGAATGCCATGTATTAATAAAAGGGACAATCTATCAAGAAGAAATAACAGTCATAAATGCTTATGTACCCAATCAAGGAGCCCCAAAGTACCTGAGGCAATCATTGGCAAAACAGAAGGGAGAAATAGATGTTTCAACAATAATAGTGGGAGATGCCAATACAACACTCTCCCCTATGGATAGAACAATCAGACAAAGGATCGATAAGGATATAGGGAATTTAAATAATGTAACAAATGAATTAGACCTAACCAATATATATCATTACACCCCAAAATATCAGGATATACTTTCTTCTCTAGTGCTCATGGAACATGCTCCAGGATAGCTCATATGCTGGGACACAAATCAAGTATTTATAAATTTAACAAGATCGAAATTATTCAAAGCACTTTCTCTGATCATGCTGTAGTGCGAAACCAGGAACAAGACTCTGCAAGAGTCTCCAGGAACATTATGCAAAACAGGACTGGAGCGTGTAACTAGGAACAAGGCTGCAAGTCTCCAGGAACATTATGCAGAAACAGAACAGACTGGGATCAAGGCTCCAAAGCTTCAGGAAGTAGGTTTTATTAGTCTATGGCCATAGGGCTCAGCCGAGTAGCCTCTGAAAGTCTGAGTCCCAAATAGGGGCTGACCCAAGATTCTCATGGACAAGATGGCTCATTAGAGGTAGGGTGCACTTCATATGTCAACTGATGATGTCTGAAGGAGATGATTGCATGCTGGTGATCAGACCTGGAAGGATTGCAAAGCTGAGTTTACAGAAACAGATGAGCAATTACAGGGGAGGGGGCTCCTACAGAAGCTTCTTATCTTTGTTTATGTGCACTTTCAACTATCCTTGGGGCTGGGAGGCTTTACAAAGAGGAAGTGGCCTGAGTAAACAGGAGGCCTGCTTGCTGCCAGGGACCTGGCTGCTACAATGACAGAACCAAGCTGGAAATAACAATCACCAAAAAATCAGAACTTTCACAAATATATGGAGATTAAACAATAGACTCTTAAATAATCAGTGGGTCAAAGAAAAAATTGTTAGAGAAACTAGTAACTACCTGAAGATGCATGAAAATGAAAATACAGCATATCAGAACTTACAGGATGTGGCAAAGGCAGTGCTGAGAAGGAAATTTATTGCCCTCAATGCCTATATTAAAAAAGAAGCATGAGGAAAAATTGATGACCTAATTGCTAACCTGGAAGAACTAGAGAAAGAACAGCAAACTAACATGAAAGCAAATAGAAGAAGAGAAATAACAAAGATTAAAGCAGAAATAATGAGTTGGAAAACAAAAAGAAAGAACCAACAAAACCAAAAGTTGATTCTTTGAGAAAATTAGTAAAATTGATGTTCCTATCTAGATTGATAAAGAAAGAAAAGAGAGGCTGTAAATAAAATCAGAAAGAGAGGAGGGATACTGAAGAAATTCTAAAAAACATAAGAGGGTAAAATAAACAATGATATAATAACAAACTAGACAATGTAGATGAAATGGACAAATTTCTAGAAACATACAGACTATCAACACTGATTTGAGAAGCAATAGATCTTAACAAACCAATTACAAGTAAAGGATTCAATTAGTTATCAAAAATATTCCTACAAAGAAAAGCCCAGGGCTAGGCGGCTTCATAGTGGAATGTTATCATACATTCCAAAAATAACTAACACCAATCTTGCTCAAACTCTTCCCAAAAACTGTGGAAATAGGAAAACTAACAAACTCATTTTATGAAGGCAATATCACTCTAACACCGAAATTGGCTGAAGATGCTAAAAGGAAAACTATAGACCAATCTCCCTACTGAATATAGATGAAAAATTCTCAACAAAATTTTAGCAAATCAAATCCATAGATATATTAAAAGAGGTATACATCATGACCAAGCAAGGTTTATAACAGGAATGCAAGGGTGGTTCAACATACAAAAATCAATCAATATAAGGTGGCACATGAACAAATCAAAAGGGAAAATCACATTGTCATATCAATTGATGCTGAAAAAGCATTGTTGGTTCTTTCTTTTTGTTTTCCAACTCATTATTTCTGCTTTAATCTTTGTTATTTCTCTTCTTCTATTTGCTTTCATGTTAGTTTGCTGTTCTTTCTCTAGTTCTTCCAGGTTAGCAATTAGGTCATCAATTTTTCCTCATGCTTCTTTTTTAATATAGGCATTGAGGGCAATAAATTTCCTTCTCAGCCCTACCTTTGCCACATCCCATAAGTTCTGATATGTTGTATTTTCATTTTCATGCATCCTTTTTTCATAAAAACACTTCAAAAAGTAGGAATCAAGGGAAACTTCCTCAGTATGATAAGGGACATATGTGAAAAACCCATAGCCAGCCTCATACTCAATGGTAAGAGACTAGAAGCTTTCCCTCTAAGATTGGGTATGAGACAAAGATGCCCTCTGTCACCACTACTATTCAACATTGTACTAGAAGTTCTCACTAGAGCATTCGGGCAGAAAAAAGAAATAAAAGGCATCCAAATCAGAAAGGAAGAAGTAAAACTTTCATTATTTGCAGATGACATGATACTATACTTGGAAAATCCAGAGAAATCTATGGTGAGCTACTTCACTTAATAAACAAACTCAACAAAGTAGTGAGATGTAAGATTAATATACAAATGACCTTGCTGAGGAAACAAGGCAAAATATCATTCAAAATAACCACTAAAAGATGACATTCAGGAGTGAAAGTCTCCCTGGTGACATGGGAGAGGACTCTCAGGGATGAATCCAGACCTGGCATTGTGGGATCAACAATTACATCCTGACCAAATAGGGGAAAAGAAGTGTAATTAATAAAGTGTCAGTGGCAGAGAGAGTGCAAATGGAGTCAAGAGGCTACTCCCGAGGTTGCTCTTTTGCAAACTTCAGGTAGACCTTGCTACCTATCGGAACCTGCCAACCCCAACCAGGACCATTCCAGCCAATCCTAAAGAATACCTAGGGCAATTTATAAGATTCCACTAGGGTTCCATGCACTAAAGTAACTTTCCAGAAACCTACAACCTCCAGATTGGTCCCTGGTTCAGATAAGTCCTGAAATCTAGCCCAGCCTCTCCAGAACATCTTCCATCTCCCTACCCTATATTAGTGACAGACCCTTCCAATATTAAAAATTTAGAACTGCCATACCCCAAACAACCCCAATGAGAGGTATGGAAAGATCAGAGGTGATGGTGGAATTGTACACAGAAGATAGGACTTAACAAGTAAATATGAAAGCTGAATCATTAAATTGATATCTATTTTAGCCTTCAATATTTTAGAGGAGCTAGAAGTAAAAACCTAAAATTGTGAAATTGTAACCCATGTCAAAGTCTGGAATATGTTCTACAACTAATTGTGGTGCCATGCTTGGAAATGTATAGCTTTTTTGTATATATGTTATTGTTCATAAAAAAAGAAGGGAAAAAAGTTGATTGTGATGCTAAAAAAGTATTTAAGCCCTCTAGCCTCCTATATTCTGGAGCAACTAAAAGGAAAAATATGAGAGGATCATATGGTAGCCCATGACAAACTCTGGGATCTATCCTGTAACCACTTTTTGAAGAATGCTTTGAAAACTATTGCTTTTTTATTTCTTTGCTTTGTATACATGTTATACTATACAATAAAAAAAAGTTTTAAAAAATAGCTACTAAAAGAATCAAGTATTTAGGAATAAATTTAACCAGGTATGTAGAGGACCTGTACACAGAACTCTATAAAACACTGCTTAAAGAAATCAAAGAAGATTTGATTTCTATACTATAGAAGGAAAGATATTCTGTGTTCACAGATAGGGGAGTTGAATGTCGTTAAAATGTCAATTCTAACAGATTGATCTACAGATTCAATGCAATACCAATTAAAATTACAGCAATCTATTTTGAAGACTTGGAAAAAGTAGTTCTCAGTTTATATGGAAGGGGAAGAAACTTTGAATAGCTAAAGATATCCTAAATAAGAAGAGTGAAGTGGGAGGATTAACACTTCTTGACTTTAAAGCTTACTATAAAGCCACAGTGGTCAAAACAGGATGGTACTAGCACAAAGACAGAAGTATTGACCAATGGAACTGATTCAAAAGCATGAATATTGATCATCCAATATGTAGTTAACTGATCTTTGACAAGGCCACCAAATCCACTGGGCTGGGACCAAACAGTCTTTTCAATTAATGGGCTTGGGAGAATGGGATATCAATAGAATGAAAGAGTACCCTTATCTTACACCCTATACAAAATTACTAAAAAATGGATCAAAGACCTAAATATAAGAGCCAGTACTATAAAACTCCTAGAAGAAAATACAGAGAAACCTCCTTAAGACATAGTGATAGGAGGTAGCTTCTTGAACTTTATACCCAAAGCATAAGCCATGAAAGAAAAAAAATAGATAAATGGGAGCTCCTCAGAATCAAAAGTTCCTGTACCTCAAAGGAGTTTGTCAAAAAGGTGAAGAGGAGACAACTCAATGGGAGAAAATATTTGGTAACTATATATTAGATAAATGTTTGATATCCAGTGTATATAAAGAAATAATATTACTTAACAATAAAAAAAACCCAAATATAAAATGGGCAAAAGATATGAATAGACATTTTTATGAAGAGCAAGTACAAATAGCTAAAAGCCCATGAAGAGAGGCTCATATTCATTAGTTGTAAGGGAAATGCAAATCAAAACTACAATGACATATCTCACACCTATAAGGATGACTGCTATTAAACAGTGTGGAGAAATTGGAACACATTCACTGCTGGGGGAAATGTATAATGGTACAGCTCCTGTGGGAGACAGTTTGGCAGTTTCTTAGAAACCTAAATATTGAGTTGCTTATAACCCAGCAATACCAATATTAGGTATAAACCCAGAAGAGCTGAAATCAGTGAAACAGGCTGACATTTGTACATTGTTGTTCATATGGCACTAACCATAAACTGCCAAAAGATGGAAACAATCCAAATGCCCATCAACAGATGAGTGGATAAACAAAATGTGGTATATACATATAATGGACTATTATACAGCAGTGTGCTTGTTTGAAAGTATTATATACCCCAGAAAAGCCATGTTTTAATCCTGATCCAATCTTGAGGGAGCAGCTGTTTCTTTTAATCCTGGTTCAATACCATAGGTTAGAAACTTCTGATTAGATTATCTCCACGGAGATGCAGCATACCCAATTGTGGGTATAATCTTTTGATTAGATGGAGATGTGACCCCACCCTTTCTAGGTGGGTCTAGATTAGATTACTAGAGGCTTTAAAAAGGGGAGACATTTTGGAGAGAGAGTTAGAAATGACAGAAGCCTCAGAGCCAACAAAACACAGACCTGACATTGATGTCAACACTTTGAAAACAGAGACACATATTTGACGATGCTTGGGACCCAGAAGATGTTGCCATGAGATGTTAAGCAAGCCAGAACCTGGAGTGAACTAAGGGAAGCCAAGAGATGAAAGCCATCCTTAGAAAAGCAAAGTGAGGATCCCGCACAGGAACAGAGGCTGAAAGCACAGATCCCAGAAGCAAGGGACCAGCAGATGCCGGCCACGTGACCACCCAGCTGACAGGGGTGTTTCTAACCAATGGACCTCCCTTGAATTAAGGTGAACTCTTGGTGCCTTAATTTGGGTGTGTTCATTGCCTAAAACTATAAACTTGTAACTTATTAAATTCCCCTTTTTAAAAGCCATTCCAGTTCTGAAATATCACATCCTGGCAGCTTACTAACTAACACAAGCAGTAAGGTGAATTAAGTATATGACAACATAGATGAACCTACAGGATTTAATGCTGAGTGAAATAACTCAGACCAAAGGTTAGGTATGGTATGATTTCACTTGCCCATACAGGTATGTGGTTAGTAGAATCAAGTGGTGATATTCTGCATATTTCTATTGCAAATTCTTGCCATGGACTGTCAACACTATCTTGATTATTGTAAATAGAGTCATTAGTGCTTTTGAATCTAGTCAGAGTAGAAAACCAATTGCAAAAAAACCCCACATTTTTTAGATTTTGTTTCTCAAGAATCACCTCATTGCTAATACCAAAGCTAAGTTAGTCAGGGTTCTCTAGGGAAACAGAACTAATAGGACATATCTGTAAACAGTATGAGATTTTATAAAAGTGTCCCACACAACTGTGGGGATGCATGAGCTCAAATTCTGTAGGGCAGGCTTCAAGCTGGCACTCCAAGGGAGATCTTTAGTGAATTCCCCAGGAGATGCCTGCTGGTTGAAGTAGAGATGAAAGTCCTCTCTTCTGATTGCTGAAGCTATTACCTCACCCTAAAAAGCCTTGAACTGATGAAACATCTCTCATTGTGGAAGACAACTGCAGATGTAATCAGCTATAGATGCAATCAATATACTAATGATATAAGTACATGAAATATTCTCACTGTAACAGATCGGTCAGTGTTTGCTTGATCAGACAACTGTGCACCATCACACAGCCAAGTTGACACATGAAACTAACCATCACAGCATGTTTATTTCTCAGGGTTCTCTAAGGAATCAGAACCAAGAGAGATATATATTGTAAATATATGAAATGTTTAATAGGAATTATATACTGTCAATATTATGAAATGTTTAACAGGAATGATCTCATGTTACCTTGGGGATGGGCAAGTCCAAATTCAGTAGGGTGGGTTGCAAGCTGGGAACTCCAGTAAAGCTTTTTGATACAGGTTGGCTGGCTGAAGTAGAGATGGGAATTCTCCCTTCTGCTAAAATCATCAGTTATTCTCTTAAAGAGAACTTATAAGGTGTTCAACTGATTGAATTGAAGGCAATCCCTGCAGTTGACTGTAGATGTAATCAGCCATAGATATGAACAAGTTATTGATGATTTAAATCCATGAACTATCCTCACAGTAACAATCAGGCCAGGGCATACTTGACCAAACATTTGTCAAGTAAATTTTAAGTATCTGTCTATTCCAATTAGAATAAAACACTGACAGAACTTAGCCAAGTTGACACATGAAGTTAACCATCACAGTGCACCCCTTGTCAACTTCCCACTCGTGCACATTTCCTTAAATCACACTGAGTTACTAAATAAAAGCAACCACACTCATATTTTCACTTAACAATACTCAGCCATCCTGCATATAACTAGAAACACTAATGTGACGGTTTGAAATGATATATGTACCCTAGAAAAGCCCCGTTTTAATCCTAATCCCATTTTGTAAAGGCAGCCATTTCTTCTAATCCCTATTCAGTATTGTATGCTTGAAGCTGTGATTAGATCATCTCCCTGGAGATGTGATTTAATCCAGAGTGGTTATTAAACTGGATTAGCTAGAGGCATGTCTCCACCCATTGGGGTGGGTCTTGATTAGTTTACTGGAATCCTATAAAAGAGGAAATATTTTGGAAAAAGCTGGCGATTCAGAGAGAACAGAGAAGAATGGCATAGCCACCAGAAGCAGAGAGTCCATCAGCCATCACTTTGGAGATGAAGAAGAAAAATGCCTCCTGGGGAGCTTCATGAAACAGGAAGCCAGGAGAAGCTAGCAGATGATGACATGTTCACCATGTGCCCTTCCAGATGAGAGAGGAACCCTGACACTGTTCACCATGTGCCTTTCCAGATGAGAGAGAAACTCTGTGTTCACCATGTGCCCTTCCACTTGAGAGAGAAACCCTGAACATCATCAACCTTCTTGAACCAAGGTATCTTTCCCTGGATGCCTTTGTACATTTCTATAGACTTGTTTTAATTGGGACTCATTAAATTCCCCTTTTTAAAAACCATTCCATTTCTGGTAAATTGCATTCTGGCAGCTAGCAAACTAGAACAACTAACTTTCCCCTGAATAGAGGGCAAGTCCTTGGGTAATATTCACTTTGTAATTTATTATTCTAGATCTTAAAAACTGCAACATGAAGCTATTAAAACTTATGTCATATTATAAGGGGAAAAGATAGGGAAGAAAACAAAGAAATTGCTTTACAGATATAAACAAACTCTTAACAAAACAAGGAAGAAATATTCTTAACTATTACAGTCCTCATTTCTGTAACTGGTCAGGGGCTGTAGGTTATTTTTACAACAACCTTCTTCTATTACTCATTCCATATTCCCTTTATCTTCAGCAAGTATTTCAGCTGGCCATGGCTCTGTGACTAGTGAGGTGACCCAAACCTTCACTTCTGGTCCTTTGTAATCTTGCCTGGTTGAGTGGTTGCAGTTTACCATTGACTTTAATCACAGGGCATGATAGTACTAAGAGATACTCTATGGGATCACCTGTATTCCAATAAATTCTTCTCTATGTCCATTGTGTAGTAGCAGTACTAATTCTCATTGATAGTCAGGATCAGTCACCTTAGCCAGTTCAGTAATTTCCTTCTTTTCCAAATGATTCAGAGGTATGAGGAGCCCAAAGCAGCTGGGTGGCAGCCTTAACTTCCACTTCAATGGAACCATTATGTCTCCTGGTGGAAGCACTCCTCCTTTTGGAACTAAGACTTGTAGACCAGCAGAGCTTAAGGTTGAAGGGACAAGAAACAAAACATTTTCTAGTGATCAATAGGGATGATAAAGAGTGATACCACTCCCATTTCCACCCCTTGATTCTCAGACCCTTGAATCCTGGCTATGGTAGAAAAAGCAGCAAAGATTGGATGTTGATTTAGAGTATATACAGCATTCTGGATAACATTGCCCCAGCCCTGCAGATAATTGTCACCCAGTTGGAACCACTCCAGGTGGGCCACAGTGGCTCAGCAGGCAGGGTTCTAACCTGCCATGCTGGAGACCTGGGTTCAATTCCTGGTGCCTGCCCATGCAAAAAAATAAAAGGCCATTCCACAATTATATCAATCCATCTTAATGAAAGTGCTGGCTTACAGGATATACGTGTATCTAATTTGCTAAATTGCCTCCTCTAAGAATTGTACCAGTCTACATTTATACTCCCACCAGTCCTGTATTAAGTATTCATATTTCCCCTCAGCCTTGCTAAAGGTGCTTTGAAAGTTTGGCATTTTATACCTAAGAGGAGAAAAGTTATATCTCAATGTAGTTTTAATTTATAATTATCCTGTTTCAGGAAAGTTGATCATTTTTGCATGTGTCTAAATGTCACCTGTGTGTTTTTTTCTATGGCAGTCTGCTTTTACATTTTTCATTTTCCTAATGGATTATTGGGCCTTTCCTTCTCAATTGTGAGCTCTTTGTGTATTTGAGAAATCATTCCTTTGTGAAGTGTGTCTCAAATATTTTCTGTTTATACTTGTCTTTTGATTTAGTATGTGGTTTGATCTACATGGATGCTTTTGAATTATAGTTCAAATTTTTCAATCAACTTATTTTATGGATTTTTGATTTTGAGACATGATTTGAAATACTCACCCCACTTTCCTCCCACACACATTGAAAGGTTTTAAAGGGGTTCTCTCACATTTTCTTATATTACTTTTATGTTTTTTTAAACCAACCTTGCTAAGGTGTGATTTATATATAATAAAGGAGTTCTATTTAAAGGGTAAGATTTGATGAGCTTTGACAGATGTATAACCCCATGAAACATGTGTGTTTCTCTATAAGACTTAAACCTTGATCCATTTGGAATTCATTAGTGTTCACTTGAGTATAAGACTAAATTTTATTTGTTTTTCCGATTGTTCCCACTGGGCCTACTGCTTGACCCATCTACATGGATGCACTTCATCACACCCACTGTCCACCAGCTTGTATCTCAAATTCACCCATCCATGAGGAAAAGGGTACAGAGAATGCCTTTGTCTTCCTGGGCCTTCAAATGGCCTACCACCTTCTTGTGGCTTTACCATCTGCTCTGCTTTGCTAGTTGCCAGAATGCAATATACCAGAAATGGAATGGTTTTTTAAAGGGGGAATTTAATGTTACAAATCTACAGTTCTAAGGCCATGAAAAATCTCCAGATTAAAGCAAGTCTATAAAAATGTCCAACCCAAGGCACCATCAAGAGGTTACTCTCACTCAAGAAAGGCCTATGAGTTCAGTGTTTCTCTCCCAACTGAGAAGGTACATGGTGAACATGGCAACAATCTGCTAGCTCTCTCTCCTGGCCTCTTGCTTCATGAAGCTCCCTAGCAGTGTTCTCCTTCATCTCCAAAGGTTTCTGGCTGGTGGACTGTCTGGTTCTTTCATCATTCTGTCATGGTTCTGCAGCTCTCTCCTTGTTCTTAAAAGCGACTCTCCAAAATGGCTCTACTTGTATAGGATTCCAGTAAGCTAATCATGACCCATGTAGAATGGGTGGAGACATGTCTCCATCTATTCAAGTGTAATACCCACAATTGACTGAGTCACATCTCCATAGAGAAAACCTAATCAATTTTCCAACCTATAGTACTGAACAGGATTAGAAGAAACCAGTGCTCCCACAAGATTAATTAGCATCAAAACATGACATTTCTAGGGTACACAAATCCTTACAAACCAGTGCACCATCCATTCACAGTATGTCAACAGAAGTGGGACAGCCTTTTCCAGTATCTCAGCCCAGAGGACAGAAGCAAAACCCAAGAATTGTGGACCATAGGAGAAAAATATGGAACTGTTAAACTTTACCACTGGGGAAACCCCGATACTGTCTCAAACATTAGAGTTTCCCAAGTCAATAGGCCAAGCCCTTGATCTTGAGGCTTGTCTTTTGAAGTTTATTTATGCAGCAGAGAGGCTAAGCATACCTATCATTATGCCTAACAGTTACTTCTAGAGTGCCTCATTTGTTGTTCAGATGTGGCCTCTCACTCTCTAAGTCCAACTTTGCAAGTAAAATAATTACCCTACCCCCTACATCAGACATGACATCCAGGGGTGAAAATCTCCCTGGAAACTTGGGATATGACTCCCAGGGATAAGCCTGGCCCTGAAACCATGGGATTAGCAATGCTTCCTGACCAAAAGGGGGGGAAAGAAATGCATCAAATAAGTTATCACTTCCGGGTCAAGATGGCGGCTTAACAACATGCGCATTTTAGTTCGTCCTCCAAAACAACTACTAAATAACCAGAAACAGTACAGAACAGCTCCTGGGGCCACGTCAGTGACCAGACACACAGTATATCCCAGTCTGGACCAGCTGGACTGGCTGCAAGCACCCCCCAGAACCGTGAGTTCCCAAAGCTGCGGTGACCAGCGCCCCTCCCCCACAGGCCGCTTCCCAGAGGGGAAAGGAAAGTACTTCATCAGCAGCAGGGACTGGGCACAATCAAACGCCAATTGTGGAACTAATTAACAAATTCTGACTACTAAAAATAGGCCCCCAGCTTAGGTGAACCTGATCAAAGCGGAGGTTGCTCATTTATGCCCCGGCATCCAAGGGGGCAGGACTGACAGAAAAAGGGAGGAAGAAAAAGAAGGAAACAGAGGTTTTTGTGGCTGTGTATCTACAAAGGCTTGACTGGCTCTGGATACAGTGGCAGGACTTTTCAGGCTGCAACTGCCCCAGGCATAGGCAGAAGTGAGCTCTTTGGGGGGCTTATCTGGAAACTGTGCCTTCCCCAGGGGAGGGGTGAAGCCCCACCCAGGTGGAATCCCTCCATCAAGGAATTCAGACACCAGGGCTTGGTAAGTTGAAGCCATTAAAACCAGCCTACAACCTCTCCTCTGTCTCCACCATGCCCCCAGCAGGGAGAATCTGCCAAAGTTAAAGGTACCACATCATCTTATGCTGGTGGGACCTGCAGTCAGTCTTATCCTTACCTGCAGGATAAGAAAAACAGAGTCCAGAGACTTCACAAGAAAGTCCTTCAACCTGCTGGGTCCCACCCTCAGGGAAACTGACGCAGGTGACTCTTTCCTCCTGATAGGAGGCCAGTTTGGTCTGGGAAAATCTGGCTGGGGTCTATAATATCTAAGTAGACCCTCCTAAGTGTGTGTGTTTTTTTGGGGGGGGAAGGCACCACACAAGCAGGGCAAGAAACAAGAAAACAAGAACTGAAAAATTCTCCTCTGTTAAACAAAACTTAAGCTAAAGGTCCAGATAAAGCTGAATAGAATGTCAAAGAACAGACAGACAACAAATTCATCCAGCAAGAAAACCCTAGATAAAAGAAGTGAAAGCAATCTCCAGAATAAACTAATTAAGGTAATTAAATGCCTAGACGCCAACCAAAAATAACAAATCACACTAGGAAAATTGAAGATATGGCCCAGTCAAAAGAACAAACCAACAATTCAAATGACATACAGGAGCTGAAACAATTAATTCAGAATGTACGAACAGACATGGAAAACCTCATCAAAAACCAAATCAATGAATTGAAGGAGGATATAAAGAAGGCAAGGAATTAGCAAAAAGAAGAAACTGAAAGTCTGAAAAAACAAATCACAGAACTTATGGGAATGAAAGACACAGTTGAAGAGATGAAAAAAACAATGGAAACCTACAATGGTAGATTTCGAGAGATAGAACATAGGATTTCTGAACTGGAGGATGGAACATCTGAAATCTGACAAGGAACAGAAACTATAGGGAAAAAAATGGAAAAATATGAGCAGGGACTCAGAGAATTGAAAGACAATATGAAGCTCATGAATATACGTGTTGTGGGTATCCCAGAAGGAGAAGAGAAGGGAAAAGGAGGAGAAAAACTAATGAAGGAAATTATCCCTGAAAATTTCCCAACTCTTATGAAAGACTTAAAATTACAGATCCAAGAAGTGCAGTGTACCCCAAAGAGAATAGATCCAAATAGACATACTCCAAGACATTTAATAATCAGAATGTCAGAGGTCAAAGAGAAAGAGAGGATCTTGAAAGCGGCAAGAGAAAAGCAATCCATCACATACAAGGGAAGCCCAATAAGACTATGCGCAGATCTCTCAGCAGAAACCATGGAGGCAAGAAGACAGTGGGATAATATATTT
>PVIY010036274.1:0-25590 GCA_004026745.1 Myrmecophaga tridactyla
GAAGGCAGAAACTCTGCTAAGTGGGCCCATATCAATAAATTCAGCCTGATCCAACTTTGTCCTGCCATTATGCCACACCTTTAGTATTCATTCTCACCCATATTTCCCTGATTTCTGCCTATATAAATTGGAAAAGTCATGCTGGTTTTTCTGGGGTTAACTTTGTACCTCATGGGTTTACTCCTCATGAGTTACACTTTGTACCTCACCTTTTGGGGCCTGTTGACTTTAGCTATAGGTCTTGAGAAAAAGAAGGGTGGTGGAGATGGGTTGTGAAAAAAATTAGAAGTGTCTTTCAATCCAATTACCTCAGGGCATTCCATTGTAGTTTCATCTGCTGAAACATGAATAATCTGTCCAGACAGAAGAGGAAGGGCTGTTTTCTCAGAGAAGGTTGTTGCAGGTTTATGCAGGTACTAAAGTGCTAATCTCTTTAGGTGGATGTTGGATGGCAGATTCCTATGGGCACACCAGAGGTTGGGAAGTTGTTTCCTCAAGGCAGGCTAGAGGTTGGGTAACTGTCTCATCAGGGTAGTCTGGAAATTGGGTAACTGTTTCATCAGGACAGATTGTTACAGGTCTATCTAGCAAGGATGCAGCAGAAGTCCCCATCCTAAGTTTCAGGTCCTCATTCTTTTCCAATCAAACCTTTACTTTAACAGTAGGCACCCTGCAGAGTTGAGTATTTTGTAAATCTATTATTCATACAATGAGAGTTTGGGTCTGGTTTCAGAAGTCTCATGTCTGTAACCACAGGAAATACAATTTTCTTTCAGGACACACATAGAACTTTTACATTTTTCATATGACATTTAAGTTGCATATTTGAAGCCTCATATATTCAATATATTGAAGTTGCATATATTTCAGCTCATTCTTTTCTTTCATAACTGTATCCAGCATATCTAAGAACAACCAGCCAACAACATTATTCCTCTTAGCTCCACAAAATTCTGTTAAGGTGTCAAAAACACTTTCACCCAGAGCCTTGCCTCATATAAGAGTATGATTAGGAAAATCAAATGGTGATATTTTGTGTATCTCTATTGCCAACTCTTGTCATCGACTGTCAGTGCCATCTTGATTATTGGAAATAGAGTGATTAGTGCCTTTAAAACTAACCAGAGTAGAAAACCCATTGCAAAATCCATTTTTAAGATTTTGTTTCTCAAGAACCACTCCTGGTACCAAAGCTGTATTAGTCAGCGTTCCCTAGGGAAACAGAACTGACAGGAGATATCTGTAAATATGAGATTTTATATAAGTATCACACATAGCTTTGGGGATGCATGAGTCCAAATTCTGTAGGGTAGGCCATGAGCTGGCAACAATGATGGTCGATGAATTCCTAGGAGAAGCTGGCTGGCTGAAGTGGAGACCAAAGTTCTCTCTTCCGGTTGCTAAAATTGTCACCTCTCTCTTAAAAGTCTTCAACTGATTGGATTATATCCACTGATTGGATTCTCTCATTGTGGAAGACACTCACTTATTTGATTGTAGATGTAATCAGCCATAGATGCAATCAACTGACTGGTAATTTAAGTCCATGAAATGTCCTCACAGTAATGGTTAGGCCAGTGCTTGTCTGACCAGACAACTGGGCAGCATCACCTGGCCAAGTTGACACATGACCCTAACCATCACACACCCCCGTCCACATATTCTGGTTGTGAAACTCTGAGGTAGGCCTAAGAGGGAGTAGTCAGCACTTGGGCAGTTTGCTAGGGTTAAAGCACCTCCTCCATCATGATCACATGAGGTTGTTAAAATGCAGATTCCACTGCCCCAACCCAGAATGTTGCTTCACTAAGCAGCAAGTCAAGCCTAGAAATCTGCATTTTTGACAAGCTCTCAGGGATTTTTATGTACATTCAATTTAGAAAAACCACAGCTCCAAAGGATATCAGTGAGGTATATGAAGGGCATATGAATGGGGTGTATGGAGGAAGGTTGGTTAGTGGGGAGAATGGGATCAGGAAACACAGCCTCTTAACCTGGATAGTTTATGATTCCCCCTGTGCAGCAGTCCTTTCTTCTCAGAAAGCTCCCCTCATTTTCCCCCCTTTACTTCCTAATTTCCATTCCCTGCTGTATTAGTTTGTTATACTACTGGCATAAAATGTACCAGAAATGGAACAACTGTAAATTCCCTATAAACAGGGAATTTAATAAGTTCCAAGGTTACAGTTCTAAGGCTATGAAAACATCCAAATTAAGGCACCAAGAGGCTACCTTCCCTCAAGAAAGGCCGATTCCATCTAGAACACTTCTGTCAGCTGGAATGGCACATGGCTGGCATCTGCTGGTTCCTTGCTCCTGGGCTCTGTTTCTTCCAGCTTCTGATGTCAGTGGTTTCCTCTCTAAGCATCTGTGGACATTCACTTAGGTGCTCTGGGACAAAACTCTGGGCTTCATCTCTTAGCTTAGCAACTGCCAGGGACAGAGATTTCTTCTCTTCAGGTTCTGGCTGATTCATGATCCTTGCTTAGCACCTGGGCTATTTTTGTCTCGATCTCAAAACAGCTACATCAGCTCTGTCTGTTGGCTCTGAGCTCCCTCCAAATGTTTCTTCTTTTAAAGGACTCCAGGAAACTAATCAAGACCCACTTGGAGTGGGTGGGGCCACATCTCCATCAAATCAGAAGGTCACACCCACAATTAGGTGTGCCACATCTCCGTGGAGAACGTCTAATCCAAAGTTTCAAACCTACAATATTGAATCAAGATTAAAAGAAATGGCTGCCCGCCCCCAAGATAGGATCAGATTAAAACATGCCTTTTCTGGGGTACATAATGGATTCAAACTGGCACACCTACTATGTACCCATAGAGATATGCTGCTGTCTTCTGAGATTACTCTGGGAACTCTGCCTTTAAGACAATAGTTTCAACTTCTTTGTCTTACAGATAATAAAACTGGAGCCCAGAGAGATGAGATTAGGGACAAAGTACTGATTTTTTTAATGCCTAATCCAGCATCTTTTTAATGACCTCAGGCTGCTTCTCACTATTCAGCTGATGCTATTCAGCTAAACTCCTTTCAGATACTGGTACAGCACTGATGTTCCAAAATTACCTTCAAAATGGCCTTCTACAACACAATTCTCAAAGGGAAATAAAAATGAGGTTCTGCATCTTAAACCTTCCTGGTCTTATGTTCCAAAGCTATATATATATTGGTCACCAGGCAACCAACTCTTTAGAATTCCATGAATCTACTCACAGAACCTGTAGATTCAATCAGAAGTATCTTTAGCTAGTTATTAAATTTCCTATTTTGTAAACTAAATCTTGGGAAACTGTATCATATTTATTGATTATGTGGTTTAGTGGATTTCTTGGTCATCTTTTGAGAAATAAACCTCAAGGAAAGGCCTAGTGCTGCATTTCCTCTACATACAAGTCCCACTGAGAAAAAGGCAAAGCAGGAAACACATGAGCACCCAGCTCTGTCATGTCTGAGGTTGATAGGGCAAATGATAAAGTAGAAGGAGTCTGTTTTGGGGAACTTTTCTGTTCTCCTTTCATTTCCTCCACCCCTAATTAATCCCCTCCTTCCACACAGTTCAATTCTATCTCCCCTGCGTTCCCAAATCCTGCTACATTATTAGCCATCAACAGTATTTTTACAAGGGGACTATTCAAGTACTGGATTGTAAAATTAAAATTTCGGGCCTTCAGAAACCTAGCCCATCAGGAGTCCCCTTGTGAAAGAACTAATTGTCTTCACAGCAGGAAAGATTTCTTGGCATAAATCTCTGTCTGCTTTACCTGGGGTCATGCAATTCAGGTGGTCACCATTTCTGGTTTCCAGCCAAGGCTGGCCTTGGTGATTGACCTGAACAGTATTTTAAGTGCCTGGGTTCAACCTGTACTCAGACACTTGGGTTCCACAAAAAGGTGAAAGGGTATGCTCTCTGGGGTGAAAAAGACTCAAAGACTTTTTAAAATTAAATACTAAACCCTGTTTAATTATAAAAGCCATGTTAGTTTTAAGATAGGAATTCTGGACAAAAATAAAATTATAACTACCCATTCCTCAAGGGGTAGTTTGGGGTAGTTTTTGACTAGTCTTTTTTTGTTTTTTAATGCATTAGTATCATATATATATAACTCTCTAACCTGCTTTTTTCAATTTCATTAAAATTTCATAAATTCTTTTGCTATACATTTTAATGGCTGTATCTTCCATTATATGACTTCACCACAATTTAATCAAATTTATTGCATTTGTTTCTAACTTTTCCTCTATTAAAGTAACTGTATGATAAGCATCATTTAGCCAACTATTTACCTACATCCATGAATACTAGAAGAAATTCCTAGAAATGAAATTGTGAGTCAAAGAGAATGCATCTTTTATTTTTATAGTGCTTGCTCTCTGGAAAGGTCATACCAGTTTACAATTCACCACAATATTTGAATGTTTGTTTTCCAAATCTTCTTTAACATGAGATATCATCATGTGTGACACATGTAAAGCATAACAGTTTAGAGCACAAGCTCTGGAATCGAATTGCAAAGCTGTGAATTCCAGCTCTGTGCTCTTCAGCAAGTCAGTTAACTTCTCTGGGTCTTGATTCTCTCCAGATTCTTGTGAGGATTAAAAATTAGCTATTACTATTTATATCCTTTAGTTCCTGAGAAGCTTCTGCACAAAATATACTACAAAGTATTCCACAGAAACAGAGCAAAAGTAATTAGAGCTACAAAGAGGTGCATGATTAATGACTGGTGGGACATGAAAGTGTTTGGAAGGAGGTAAAAAGGTTTGGCTGGGAAGGCTCTCAAGGGTGGCCTTATTGGGAGTGAAGGCAAACCCAGGTTTGGTGGGCTCTGATCTTATGCAATTTGGAAGTTTCTCTAATAAATAGAACACAAGATTATGAATGTAAAATCAGTTTCAACACCTTGGAAGAGGTCTGAGGCTTAAATTTCATGAGAGGTCTACCACTGGCTGAAAGGAATAGCCTATGAAAAAGTGGGAAAAGGTGATAAGATCAGGATAAAAGGGAGCTGTTTGCCCAAATGGAGCAAGATGAGAGCCTAGTATAACAAAATAGTAATAACTCTATTACCTCATTTGGCTATTTTTATGCCTCTAAGGAATGGAGCACAGAGGACAGTCTCATTGCTGGGAAGGAGCTCACAACTCTTAGATATGGGAGTTGTGTGGAGGATAAGCATATACACAAATAACACACAAAGCAAAGCACAGGAGGGCATATTTTAAAAAGAAAAGGCCTAAGGGGAGTTCCAAGAAGATGATGGAATAGGATAGATCAAATTTAACCCTGCTCCAGGAATCAGCTAGAGAAGGGATGAGAGTGTGACTGAGACTGTGATTCCAGGGTGTAAGTGCCCTGGGAGAGTCTTCTGAACCACATGGGGTGGCCCTGGCTGTGAAAGCTGAGGAACTGAGAAGCAGGGAACCGGAGACCATCTGGCTGGTGCAAACAGCCTAATGGAAGCCCAGAGCCCTCAGGAGTGCACAAACTGGGAGACAAGGATTAGGAAGTAAGCCAAGCTGCATTCCTTGAATGCACTGCCCTCACCAGCACAGCCCTGTGGCCCATGACTCACCCCACGCACCTGAACCCCACCCATTCCCCTCCCCATGTTTCAAGTGCTCCTGCCCCACTAATCCTTCACACACATAACCGCCTTACAACCCCACTCCAAGCATGTGCATGCCTGCCCCAGCCCAACCCACCACTCCAGCAAAAGTGCAGTCTCACCCCAACTCTCCTGAGCCCTACCTCCCAGTCCCTGCCCCTTGCACGTGGTTACCAGCGCATAAAAGCTGTGGATGCATACCTCCATACCCAGGCTACACCTGCCTCCAGACCATACAGTCATGCAAACCCACCCTGTCCCCCCGAGCTCTGTGCACATGTACATCAGTTATGGCCTTCCCAGATCCACGCATGTGCATGGCCCCAGTCACGACCCCCCAGCTCAGGGCAAGCACTGATCTGCGCAGCTGTACCACATCCATCCCCAGCCCAAGCAGGTGCAAGGCTATCCCACTGCTCTCAGCTCTGAGCATGCACACAAAGGGCCACGTGCCCTAGACCAGTACACACCAGGGCACCATCCTCTAGACCCATGCACCCACGTAGCCACATCCTCCCCACCACTGGGGCCCATGCTCACAGGCACCAGCATAGCATCCCCAACCTGCACCCATACCTGTGCAGCAAAGCATCACCACACTATTGTGCCCTATCCTGCACCCTGCATCCTGTTCCACATTCATCCCACAAATACAAGGTTTTAAACTACTGAAGGAAAGCAACTTCCAAAGTAAACTAATCAATATATTTATATGCTGCAGAGACAGCAGAAGATCACTAAGTATTTCATGATGCAGACAGATATAGCCCAGCCTAATGACCAAATTAAAATGCCAGAGGAGACACAGACATTGGAATAAGGAACCACAGACGTTCAGATAACTCTACTAAATAAAATTAATGGGGTGGTTAATGACATAAAGGAAGTCAAGAAGACATCAGAAGAGCATAAAGAAGAATTTGAAAGAATAAATAGAAAAATAGCAGATATTGCAGAGATTAAAGATGTTAGATAAAAGAATCTCATCAGAGAGAAAGAGAGAGAAAATCTTATCTGGGAAGAGGATGCTCTGCTGTGGATTTTTCCCAGTCAGACCCTGAATGCTGTCTCTGAAATTCCCCAGCATTCCTCTTCAGGTGTTGGTGCTGTCCCATCTAGTGATATAACTTTGTCTCATTTCTAACAATCTTTTAATTACTTTCCTAATAAATTCTGTTTTGATATCACTGAAGTCTGTGTTGTCCGCGAATCTGAGCCTATAAATTAAGTGGCCAAAAATATCATGTTCCCTTTTCTGCAACAATACCTAACTCATTTGATGAAGCTTATATTATTTTAGTACCAAAACAGGGTAAAGATGCTATAAGAAAGGAAAACTACAGGCCAATCTCCCTAATGAACATAGATTGAAAAATTCTCAACAAAATACCAGCAAACTGAATCCCACAACACATTAAAAGAATTATACGCCATGACCAAGTGGGGTTTATACCAGGAATGCAAGGATGGTTCAACACAAGAAAATCAATTAATGTAATACAGCACATTAACAGATCAAAAGGAAAAATCACATGATCATCTTGATTGATGCTGAAAAAGAATTTGACAAAATTCAACATCCTTTTCTAATAAAAACACTTCAAAAGATAGGAATCAATGGTAAGTTCCTCAATATGATAAAGGGGATATATGAAAACCCCACAGCCAGCATTGTACTCAATGGAGAGAGACTTAAAGCTTCCCCCTAAGATCAGGAATGAGACAAAGATGCCCTCTGTCATTACTATTATTCAACATTGTACTAGAAGTTCTAGCTAGAGCAATCAGGCAGGACAAAGGAATAAAAGGCATCCAAATTGGAAAAGAAGAAGTTAAACTTTCATTATTTGCAGATGACATGATACTATTCTTGGAAAATCCTGAGAAATCTACAACAAAGTTACTTGAGCTAATAAACAAATTCAGCAAGCTGGCAGGATATAAAATTAATGTGCAAAAATCAGTAATGTTTGTATACACAAGCAATGATCTAACTGAGGAGTCAGTTAAGGAAAGAATTCCATTCAAAATAGCAACTAAAAGAATCAAGTACTTAGAAATGAACTTAACTAGGGATGTAAAGGACTTGTACACAGAAAACTACATAACATTGGTAAAAGAAATCAAAGAAGATCAAATAGGTGGAAAGATATTCCCTGCTCATGGATAGGAAAGTCAAATATAGTTTAAGATGTCAATTCTATCCAAATTGGTCTACAGATTGAACACTACCAATCAAAATTCCAACAGCCTACTTTGAAGACTTGGAAAATTTAGTTACCAAATTCATCTGGAAGGGAAATATATCCAATAGCTAAAAGCATCCTAAAAAGAAGAACAAAATGGGAAGATTAACACTTCCTGACTTTAAAACTTATAAAGCCACAGTGGTCAAAACAGCATGGTACTGCCACAAAGATAGAAGTATTGACAATGGAATCGAATTGAGAGTGCAGAAATAGACCACTAAATCTATGGTCAGCTGATTTTTTTTAGTTGGACAAGTATTTTACTTTACAATTATTCATGATAACAGAGTTAATTAAAATTTTTACTCTGAATTTTTTTTTGCATTGGCTTGATTTTTTTAATATTTTTATTGAACATGACAAACAAATATACAAACATTTTTGACATACAAACATTCTATACATTGTGTACAATCAATGGCTCACAATATCATCACATAGTTTTGTTTTCATCACCAGGATCATTTCTTTGAACATATGCATCTCTTCAGCAAAAGAAAGGAAAAAGAAAAAACTCATACATGCCACACCCCTTTATCTTCACTCTCATTGGCCACTAGTATTTCAATCCACTCAATTTATTTTAACCTTTGTTCCCCCTATTATTTGTTTATTTTATCCATATATTTTACTCACCTGTCCATACTGTAGATAAAAGGAGCATCAGACACAAGGTTTTCACAATCACACAGTCACACTGCAAAAGCTATATCATTGTACAATCCTCCTCAAGAAACATGGCTCCTGGAACACAGCTCTACAGTTTCAGGTACTTCCCTCTAGCCACTCTAATACACCAAAAACTAAAAAGGGATATCTATATAATGTTTAAGAATACCCTGCAGGATAACCTCTCGACTCTGTTTGAAATCTCTCAGCCACTGACACTTTATTTTGTCTCATTTCTCTCTTCCTCCTTTTGGTCAAGAAGGTTTTCTCAATCCCTTGAAGCTGAGTCCCAGCTCATCCCAAGATTTCTGTCCCACATTTCCAGTGTAGTTTACACCCCGAGGGAGGGGGCAGTGAGTTCACTTGCCATATTGGCTTAGAGAGAGAGAGGCCACATCTGAGCAACAAAAGAGGTTCTGTGGGGGTGACTCTTAGGCATAATTTTAAGTAGGCTTAGCCTGTCCTTTGCAGGGATATTTTTCATAGGGGCAACCCCCAAGATTGAGGGCTCAGCCTATTGATTTGTTTGTCCCCACTGCTTGCGAGAATATCAGGAATTCTCCAATGTAGAAGTTGAATTTTTCCCCCTTTCTCCCCATCACCCCAAGGGGACTTTGCAAATACTTCTTTATGCACTGTTCAAATCACTCTGGGATTTATCAGGGCATCACATTAACCTGTACAAAGCCACAAAATCTCATGTGCTATCCAAGGTTCCCTGTACTTATGGTGTTCAATTAAACTGACCACACAGGTTATATTAGGAAATGCACTAGTTAAAATATAATTTTTGCACCAAATAAACATTTCTCCCTTTAGTCTCACACCAAAGTTGAAGTTTTGAAATATGAATGACCACCTATTTTCAATACCCTGAAATGCTGACATTTCTTAGTTCTTCCTCAAGCAAAAACATTTTTTAATTTGTACATTTAGTCACTATCATTGTACACTCTAGGCATTCCTAAATTATGCCATCTCAGTCTTTACCATTTATATTTCCTTCTGGTTTCATACGTGCCACCAGCCCTTCTCCCTCTATCATTCTCACATTCAGTTTCATTCAGTGTACTTCCATTGTTGTGCTACAATTAGGTGGTATTGTGCTATCCATTTCTGAATTTTTACAATCGGTCCTGTTGCACAATCTGTATCCCTTCAGCACCAATTTCCCAATCTCTACACTATTTCTATCTCCTGATAACCTGTGTTCCGAAATTCTCCAAGTTCACTCATTGATGTTAGTTCATATCAGTGAGACCATACAGTATTTGTCCTTTTATTTCTGGCTAATTTCACTCAGAATAGCGTCCTCAGGGTCCGTCCATGTTATTGCATGCTTCATGACTTTATTCTATCTTACAGCTGCATAATATTCCATTGTATGTATATACCACAGCTTGTTTAGCCATTCACCTGTTGATGGGCATTTGGGTTGTTTCAATCTCTTGGCAATTGTAAATAAAACTGCTGTAAATATAGGTGTGCAAATGTTCATTTGTAACTTTGCTCTCATGTCCTCTGAATAGATACCTAGCAATGGGATTGCTGGATCATATGGCAGTGTTATACTTAGTTTCCTGAGGAGCTGCCAAACTGCTTTACACAGTGGTTGTACAATTTTACATTCCCACCAACTGTGGATAAGTGTGCCTCTTTCTTCATATCCTCTCCAGAATTTATTGTTTTCTGTTTGTTTGTTTGTTTGTTTTTGATAATGTCCATTCTGGTGGGTGTGAGATGATATCTCATTGTGGTTTTGATCTGCATTTCCCTAATAGCCAGTGAAGTTGAACATTTTTTCATGTGCCTTTTCGCCATTTGCATTTCCTCTTCTAAGTGTCTGTTCATATCTTTTGCCTATTTTTTTTAACTGGGTTGTTTGTCTTTTTGTTGTTGAGTTGAAGGACCTCTTTATATATTCAAAGTATTAAACCCTTGTCTGATATGTGGTTTCCAAATATTATCTCCCATCGAATAGGCTGCCTTTTTACTTTCTTGACAAAGTTCTTTGATGCACAAAAGTGTTTAATTTTTCTTTTCATGTCTTTTGCCCATTTGTTAATTGGGTTGTTTGTCTTTTTGTGGTTGAGTTAAACAATCTCTTTATGTATTCTGGGGACTAGACCTTTATCTGATATGTCATTTCCAAATATTGTCTCCCAATATTGTTGTTTCCAAATATTGTCTCCCAATAGTGGTCAATGAGAGGGAGGGGGTAATGGGTATGGTATGTATGAGTTTTTTCTTTTTCTTTTTCTTTCTTTTTCTGGAGTGATGCAAATGTTCTAAAAAATGATCATGGTGATGAATATACAACTATGTGATGATATTGTGAGCCATTGATTGTACACTAAGTATGGAAATGTTCATATCTTAAAAATGTTTGTGTTTGCATGTTGTTTTGTTTTGCAATAAAAATATTTTTAAAAACGTGTTTAATTTTCAGGAGTTTCCATTTAACTATTTCTTTCTTTGATGCTCATGCTTTGGATGTAAGATCTAGGAAACTGCCTCCTATTATAAGTTCTATAGGATATTTCCCTATATTTTCTTCTGTAAGTTTTATGGTCTTAGCTTTAATGTTTAGGTTTTTGATCCATTTTGATTTAATTTTTGTATAAGGTATGAAATGTGGATCCTCTTTCATTCTTTTGCATATGGATATCCAGTTCTCTAAACACCATTTATTGAAGAGACTTCTCTCTCCCTGATGAGTTGGCCTGACTGCCTTAACAACAATCAATTGTCCATAGATGAGGGGGTCTATATCTGAACACTCTATTCAATTCCATTAGTCAGTGTATCTATCTTTATGTCAGTACCATGCTGTTTTGACCACTGTAGCTTTGTAAAATGCCTTAAAGTCAGGTAGTGTGAGCCCTTCGATTTCATTTTTCTTTCTCAAGATATTTTTACCTATTTGGGGCACACTGCCCTTCCAAATAAATTTGGTTATTGTTTTTTTCTATTTCTGAAAACTGAGTTTTTGAGATTTTAATTGGTATTGCCTTGAATTTATACATCAATTTAGATAGAACTGACATCTCAACTATATTTAGTCTTCCAATCCATGAACACTGTTTTCCCTTCCATTTATTTAGGTCTTCTGTGACTTCTTTTAGCAATTTCTTGTAGTTTTGTATAGATCTTTTGTATCCTTAGTTAAATTTATTCCTAAATATTTTATTCTTTTGGTTGCAATTGTAAATGGAATTTTTTCTTGATTTTCAACTGCTCATTACTAATGTTTACAAACACTACTGACTTTTGAGCACTGATCTTGTACCCTGCCACTTTGCTGTACTCACTTATTAGCTCTAGTAGCTTTGCTGTGGATTTTTCAGGGTTTTTGACATATAGTATCATATCATTTGCAAACAGTGAGGGTTTTACTTCTTCCTTTTGAATTCTGATGTCTTGTATTTTTTTTTCTTCTCTAATTGCTCTGGATAGAACTTCCAAGACAATGTTGAATAACAATGATGATAGTGGACATCCTTGTCTTGTTCCTGATCTTAGGGGTAAAGCTTTCAGTCTTTCCCCAATTGAGGATGATGTTAGCTGTGGGTTTTTCATATATTTCCTTTATTATGTTGAGGAAGTTCCCTTCTATTCCTATCCCTTGAAGGGTTTTCATCAAGAAAGGATGTTAAATTTTGTCAAACGTCTTTTCTGTATCAATTGAGATGACCATGTGGTGTTTCTGCTTTGATCGGTTGATACACTGTATTACATTAATTGATTTTCTTATGTTGAGCCATCCTTGCATACCTGCAATGAATCCTACTCGGTCATGGTGTATAATTCTTTAAATGTGCCGCTGGATTTGATTTACAAGAATTTGTTGAGAATTTTTGCATCTATATTTATCAGAGAGATTGGTCTGTAATTTTTTTCTTTAGTATCTTTGTCTGGCTTTGGTATGAGGGTGATGTTGGCTTCATAGTCATTCTATTTGGTAGCCTTCCCTCCTCTTCAATTTTTTTGAAGAGTTTGAGCATGATTGGTACTAATTCTTTCTTGAATGCTTGGCAGAATTCACATGTGAAGCCATCTGATCCTGGACTTTTCTTTTGGGGGGCTTCTTGATGAGTGATTCAATCTCTTGTGATTAGTTTGTGGAGGACATCTATTTCTTCTCAAGACAATATTGGTTGTTCATGCCTTTCTAGGAAGTTGTCCATTTCACCTGTGTTGTCAAGTTTATTAGCATAAAGTTGCTCATAGTATCCTCTCATTACCTCCTTTATTTCTACAGGGTCAGTGTTTGTGTCTCCTCTTCCATTTCTGATTCTATTTACTTGCATACTCTCTCTTTTTCATTTTGTCAACCTTGCTAAGGGTCCATCCACTTTAATGATTTTTCTCAAAGAAACAACTTCTGCTTTTTTTATTTTCTCGATTGTTTTCATGTGTTCAATTTCATTTATATCTGCTCTAATCTTCATTATTTCTTTCCTTGTGCTTGCTTTGGGGTTAGTTTGCTGTTCTTTCTCTAGTTCTTCCAAGTGAAGAGTTAATTCCTCAATTTTTGTTCTTTCTTCTTTTTTTGATAGGCATATAAGGCAACAAATTTCCCTCTTAGCACTGCCTTTGCTGCATCCCATAAATTTTTTTAACTATTTTTTTATTGTATAGTATAACATATATACAGCACAAAGAAATAAGAAAGCAATAGCTTTCAAAGTACTCTTCAAAAAGTGAGTACAGGATAGATCCCAGAGTTTGTCATGGGCTACCATACGATCCTCTCATATTTTTCCTTCTAGCTGCTCCAGAATATAGGAGGCTATAGGACTTAACTACTTTTTTTTTATCATCACAATGGACTTTTTTTTCCTTCTTTTTTGGTGAACAATAACATATATACAAAAAAGCTATAAATTTCCAAGCACAGCACCACAATTAGTTGTAGAACGTATTTCAGACTTTGACGTGGGTTACAATTTCACAATTTTAGGTTTTATTTCTAGCTGCTCTAAAATACTGGACACTAAAAGAGATATCCCTTTAATGATTCAGCATTCATATTCATTTGTTAAGTCCTATCTTCTATGTATAATTCCACCATCACCTTTGATCATTCCATACCTCTCATTGGAGTTGTTTGGGCTATGGCAATTCTAAATTTTTTATAATGGAAGTGTCTGTCACTAATTTGAGGTAGGGAGATGGAACTATCTGGTGTACTGGAGAGGCTGGGCTAGGTTTCAGGACTTATCTGGACCAGCAACCCATCTGGAAGTTCTAGTTTTCTGGAAAGTTACTCTAGTGCCTGGAACCCTTGTGGAATCTTATAAATTGCCTTAGGTGTTCTTTAGGGTTGGCTGGAATGGTCTTGGTTGGGGGTTGGCAGGTTTTGATAATAGCAAGGTCTACCTGAAGATTGCATAAGAGCAACTTCCAGAGTAGCCTCTTGACTCTATTTGAACTCTCTCTGCCACTGATACTTTCTTAATTACACTTCCCCCCCCCCCATTTGGTCAGGATGTAATTATTGATCCCACGGTGCCAGGTCTGGATTCTTCCCTGGGAAGCATCACCCACATCACCAGGGAGACTTTCACCCCTGGCTGTCATGTCCCACGTAGGAGGGAGGACAATGACTTCAGTTGAAGAGTTGGGCTTAGAGACTGAGGTCACATCTGAGCAACAGAGGTCCTCCAGAAGTAACTCTTAAGCATGCCTATAGGTAATCTAAGCTTCTATGCTACCTATATAAGCTTCACAAGAGTAAGCCTCATGATCAAGGGTATGGGCTATTGATTTGGGTGTCCCTAAAGTTTGACACAGTATCAGGATTCCCTGATGGTAAGGTTTTATAGTTCCACAGTCTTTCTTCCCTCCCTTATGGGACTTTGCCAATACTTTTTGATTATCTGGCTAATATACTCTAGGATGTTTCCAGGCATTACAATAATCTATACAGGATTAAAGGACCTCTTTCTCATTCTGTGCTCTCTGTGTTTCACTTGTTCAAATGAGCTATATGGATATGTTGAATTAGATTATGCACTGCAGAAAATTTCAGGTCCAGATCAAATAAACCTTTCTTCCATTTGTTGCAAAGACTATGTGTGGTTCTAAAATTAAGACACTGTCTTCCTTATCTCTATGTTCTTAATTACTTTAACCCCAAACATTTTTGCTTCATTCTTATCTCTAAATATCAGGTTATCTATATAAAACAGCCTCTCAAAATCGGGAAATAATAATCACCACTCTGGACTTAATGTGTCTGCTCTAAAAGCTTACAATCTAGGCCCCTGTTTTCTTATAAGCATTTTCTAAAGGTGACCATACTATTGTTGTTGTTTTTTAATGGCTTATTTTGTCTCACCAAATGTCCCACATGTTCATTCACATCGTTGCATGCCTCACAACATTGTTCCTTTTTGTGGCAGCACAGCCTTCGTTCATAAGTATACACCGTTGTTCGCCATTCTATTTCTCCATCTGTGCATCCTTCAACCACCTGCATTCATTGGGCATCATGTAGAGGGCCGTAAGTCCACAGTCCATCAACACTCTCATTTTTAGATAATTTCATTGTTCCCAAGTGTGCTGGTTTGAAAGGAAGTATGCCCCCTAGAAAAGTCATGTTTTAATCAAAATCCCATCTTATAAAGGTAGAATAATCCCTACTCAAAACTGTATGTTTGAAACTGTGATCAGATCATCTCCCTGGGGATGATGTGATTTAGTCAAGAGTGATTGTTAAACTGGATTAGGTGATGACATGTCTCCACCCATTTGGGTCACTCTCTTGATTGGTTTATTGGAGTCCTATAAAAGAGGACTTTTTGGGTTTTTTTGTTGTGGGGACTTTTTTGGAGAATGGGAGATTCAGAAAGAGCATCATAAAGCAGAGAGTCCACAAGCCAGCGACCTTTGGAGATGAAGAAGGAAAGCGCCTCCCAGGATGCTTCATGAAACTGGAAGCCAGGAGCTAGCAGATGATGCCGTGTTCACCGTGTGCCTTCTCACTTGAGAGAGAAACCCTTGTGGGGCATACCGAAAGAGAGACCACATAATTCAAACCTGCAAGCCTATTTGGAGTCTTTATTAGCCGGCCCGCGACTGCCTCTGAAACTTCCAAGAAGGAAGATTCAGAGAGCAGCCCCTAGAGGTTTTCAAGGTGTGCTTATAAAGGCTAAAATTATGTTGTGGTTTTGCAGTTGTTTGCAAGCAAGTGTATCATAGAAGCAGAAAAATGCCGTTAGCTGTTGCCAAAACACATCCCGTTCTCTCAGTTTCCTGACATTGGTTATTGTTTAACTCTTGGGGACATTCCACCCCAATGTTGTGGGGACTTTTCCTGCTTGGACCTGATTGATTGCTCCTGCTTGGGCCTGATTGATTACTTCTGGCCCTTCACATTCCCCACTGGTTTTATGAGAGAATCAAATCATTGTTTCTGTACTTTGATTATAAGTTTGCTGATATTGGGTTCCAAGGACTAATAATTTAACAGTCTGTATTATTATTATTTTTTTGCACGTATGAGGTTAGACAGTTGATTACACAGGGTCCAAACATTAAGCTTAATAATATGAGAATTAGGGGCCCTGCTATGGAGGTCAAGAGCATGGTCAGCCATGCGGACCAGGAAAATAAGTTTTCATATCACTGGCAGGGGTCCCGTCCACCGGGCCTCCAAGGTGGCTGGCTAAAGCTTCTTTATCCAGACTAGGTCTCCAGGCTGCACCTGAAATAGATCTTTTTTAGGGGCAGGGTTTGTTGGTCCCGGACGGGCTGCCTTCACCAGTTCCTGAGTTTGCTGGGTGGTAGATTGCAGGGCCTGTAATGATTTTAGAAGAGAATGGTTATTTAATTCAGCTATTTTCCCCCCCATTTTAGGGATTAGTGGAGGTGGTCATTTAAACATGATTTCATATAGGGATTTAATATAGGGAGTACATTTAGTTTTTAGGAGGGCAAATGGAAGGAGACTCACCCATTTTTTGCCAGTCTAGAGCTTTAGCTTATTTAAAGTTTCTATTATTGTTCTATTCATTCTTTTAATTTGCCCTGAACTCTGTGGCCTATAAATACAATGTAATTTCCATTTGATATTTAATATTTAATATTTTTGCTAACAATTGGGTAACTTGAGCGATGAACGCCGGCCCATTGTTGGACCCTATTGCAGTTCAGAGGCCAAATCGGGGGACAATTTCAGAAACTAGTTTTTATTATTATTATTATTATTATTATTATATTATTATTATTATTATTATTTGTGCTGTCTCGGTTCTGGTAGGAAATGCCTCAGTCCATCTGGAGATGAAGACTAATAGGTATTTGTAACCATATGGACCAGGTAATATTTCCGTGAAGTTTATTTCCCACTGTTCCCTTTGGGCTTGTCCCCTCAGCCTAGTTTCTTCGGGCATTTCTTTCTCTCAGCCGGAATTTACCTGGGCACAGATGTGGCATCTAACGATACCTGCTGGGTTTATTGTTGCAATCGGGGAATGTAGTGATCTCTCTGTAAGAGTTCAGTTAGTTTCGTACTGCTCAGGTGTGTACTTTGGTGAACCTGGGTAACCAAATTTTTCCCCAGGTGCTCTGGCACTAGGATTCTCCTGTCTGGGAGAATTTTTCAACCGTCCAGATCTGTTTTAGTGCCTAGAGTTTTGCTCATTCTAAAATTTCTTCCCTGGTATATTTTGGAGGGCTCGGCAGCACCTGCCCCCATAAAACAGGAAGTATCTGCAGTGTCCCCACTGGTTTTTGGGCAACCTCTTTTGTGGTTTTATCAGCCAGGGCATTTCCTCTGGCAATTTGAGTTTCGGCAGTCTGATGTCCTTTGCAATGTATAACAGCTGCCCTTTTTGGCAAACAGATAGCCTCTAGCAAGGCAAGTATTTCCGGTATATTTTTTATTTCCTTTCCTCCCGATGTCAAAAGTCCCCGCTCCTGATATAGTGCCCCATGGACGTGCGCAGTTGCGAAGGCATATTTGCTGTCCACGTAGATGTTGACAACCTTCCCTTTTCCCCACCTTAGAGCCTGGGTCAGAGCTACCAGTTCGGCCTTTTTGGCTGAGACCTGACAGCCCAACTGGGCTAGTTTCGGTAACAAGTTTTTAGTTGCCTCTTTGTAGTCTGACAGGTTATTAGCTGCCGGTAAGATGTTAGTCACATATTGTAGGAGGGTTATTTTTGGATGCTCTTGTCTAAAACGAGCCAGATCCTGGCTTAAGGCCTCATCAAACAGGGTGGGAGAATTTTTGAAACCTTGCAGCAACTGAGTTCAGATTAGTTGTCCAGAGAACCCCGCCCTCTGGGTCAGTCCATTCAAAAGCAAAGACGGATTGACTTACTGTAGCCAGGGGAAGCAAAAGAAGGCATCCTTTAAGTCCAGAACAGTGTAGACCTGCTGGCTGGGAGGTAACAGGCTCAAGAGTGCATATGGGTTAGGCACACTGGGGTGAATGGTTTCAATTCTTTTGTTTACCTCTCAGAGATCTTGCACTGGCTGGAAATTATCAGTCCTGGGTTTTTGGACCAGGAGAAGGGGGATGTTCCAGGCCGAATGGCAGCAGACTAGAATACCTGCCTCCAGGAGTCTTTTGATATGGATTGCAATGCCTCTTTTAGCCTTTAAGCCCATTGGGTATTTTCAGGCTTTGATTGGGGTGGTGGTGCAAGTCAGCTGGAGAACAATGGGGGCTGGTGGGCAGCTAATCCTGGTAGGTTAGTTTTTAACCATACATCCGGTATTTTTTCTTTAAATTTCCACAAATATGGGCCTGGGACCGGCAGCGCCACTTCTGTAATAAGTAAATACTCTTCCAATAAGGGGCAAGTGAGGAGGATTGCCAAGGGGGTTGTATTGAAGGAGAGCTTGGCCAAATCATTTTTGAAAGAGATGGTGGCTTGTAATTTCTGGAGAAGGTTTCTCCTCAAAAGGGGGTATGGACACTCTGGCATTATAAGAAATGAGTGGGTGACAGTTCCTCCCCCAAGATTAGTGATCTTAGTCTTAGTCCATGAGTAAGACTTTGACTTTCCCCATGCTCCCTGTATGGGGATTTTTTCCTTAGATACAGGCCCTTTTGCCTCCTGGAGGACGGAGAAGGTCACCCCAGTATCCACAAGAAATTTTATAGGCTTGCGCCCGATTTCTAAGGTGACCTTGGACTCCCAGGGGCCCAACAGAATGGAGCCCTGGCCCCATCAATTCGCCTCTTCAACTAGAATGGGGGCTCGTTTCAGTCCTTTAAGTTCTCTTTTAGGGCATTCATTTTTCCAATGTCCTTTTTTTTTTTTTTTTTTTTTTTTTTTTTTTTTTTTTCATTTGGCCCATTGGTTTGCACCTAGGCCCAACCTTTTCCCTTGGTTTCCCTTTCTTTTTTTTTTTTTTTAATGGTTTTCTGTTTCTGTTTTTGTTTTCCCTTTATTAAAACTTTGGCTGTTTTTTGGACTGCATGGTCCCAGGGTCATCTCTGTTATTAAAAGTTTTTTGGGCAATCTCTATCAGTTCAGACAGCACTTTACCCTCTAATCCTTCTAATTTCTGTAATTTTTTTTCTTATATCTGGGGCCGACTGGGTGACAAATGCTATATTTACAGCTCACCTATTTTTGGACGCCTCTGGATCTATAGGGGTGTACAAGCGTTATGCCTCCAGGAGGCACTCAAGGAAAGCAGCCAGAGATTTGTCAGGCTCTTGTATGGTTTTGCTTACCCGAGACAAGTTGGTCAGCTTCTTGGCGGCCACTTGTATTCCCGGGAACAGAGTCTGGCGATACCAATTGAGAGCCTCCTTACCTCTATCAGTGTTGGGGTCCCATCGGGATGGGTGGAGGAGAACACAGCCTCTAATCGGGTTGGCTCAGTAGAAGGTTGTCCATCAGGTCCAAGAATTAATTTCCTCGCCTCTCTCCTGACTTGGTCTCATTCCTCAGAGGTGAAGAGGGCTTGGAGCTGTTGGCAGTCATCCCAGGTGGGTTGGTGGGTAAGAAAGACAGTCTCCAAGAGGAAGATGAGCCCTTGGGGCTTTTCAGAGAAAGAGGGATTCTGGTTTTTCCAATTATACAGATTTCTAGAGGAAAAGGGGATAGAGACCATGAAAGGTGGGCGGTTGTCCCCCAGGACAGGGCCAACATGCCTCAAGGGTAAAATTGGAGCTCCAGAAGAATCTGGTGATTGTGAACCAGAAGAAGGGTGGTAAGTGAGAGCCACTTCTGGCATGGGGGGGGGACTGAAGGTCACCTCCTGGCTATTAGAGGGGCTGGTTGCCGCCTCTTGGCCATTTCTCCCCTCTGGTCTTAGAGTGGGTGGAGGGGCTGTTGGGTATGGGGGAGGGTCCATCAAGAGTGGATCCTCTGATGGTCCTGTCAATACTGGGATCCCATTAGTCCTTTCTTTTAAGAGGGCCGTTTTGGCTCTGGGGAGTCTTTCTTTTTGGGACTCCAGGCAAGACCGTAACCACATGGGTTTTTCTGTTAAAATTTCAATCCAAATTAGTATATAGGGGATTTAGTCAGGGTGGCCGGGATTACCAAAAATTATCCTTTGGACTTTATAAGCCACAGATAGATCTGTGGTTCCCCCAGGACCAAAAATTGGCCACTCCCATGAGCAGAATTTTTTCAAGTTGAAGGCATTGACAGGGGCTCCATAGTCCCAGCCTTCCACTGAAATTCCTGGAAATTTTTCAAAAAACATTGAAGGGGAGTATAGACAGATAAGCTTGACTGACCCATGGCAATCGTGACAAGAATGACATAGAATGCGACGAGACCAACAGATGAGAGAAGGGACAAACTAAACCAAGACACACAAAAGCCTTATCCTTAATTGATTCCTAACCAGAATCCCTGGGCAACGTCTTGCTCAGGGACCTGACCTTGGAAGTAATACTGTGTCCAGCCTTCCAGAGGTCCCTGACCTGAATCCAGTAACAGACCTGTACTCACTGATGAGGTTTCCAGCAACAGATGACTCCACCAGATTTTGTATAATTTTGGATGGTCCTGTAGAACCGGCCCGGTTCCTGGTCCTTGCCTGCGGTGGAGGAACATCTCTCCGAGGCCTTCCCCTAGGCCGGACCTCAGTTCCAAGGGTGGTCCCCAGGACCTGTGGTCACCAGATGTCCCGTTAGGGATGATCTTGCTGGGGCCTCCAAATGTTGTGGGGTGCACTGAAAGAGAGACCACATAATTCAAAACTGCAAGCCAATTTGGAGTCTTTATTAGCCGGCCCGCGACTGCCTCAGAAACTTCCAAGAAGGAAAATTCAGAGAGCAGCCCCTAGAGGTTTTCAAGGTGTGCTTATAAAGGCTAAAATTATGTTGTGGTTTTGCAGTTGCTTGCAAGCAAGTGTATCATAGAAGCAGAAAAATGCCGTTAGCTGTTGCCAAAACACATCCTGTTCTCTCAGTTTCCTGACATTGGTTATTGTTTAACTCTTGGGGACATTCCACCCCAATGTTGTGGGGACCTTTCCTGCTTGGACCTGATTAATTGCTCCTGCCTGGGCCTGATTGATTGCTTCTGGCCCTTCACACCCGGAACTTCATTGGCCTTCTTGAACCAAGGTATCTTTCCCTGGATGCCTTAGATTGGACATTTCTATAGACTTGTTTTAATTGGGACATTTTCTCGGCCTTAGAACTGTAAACTAGCAACTCACTAAATTCCCCCTTTTAAAAAGCCACTCTGTTTCTGGTATATTGCATTCCAGCAGCTAGCAAACTAGAACACCAAGAGACAGAAAATCAATAAACACACTCTCACCAAATAGGAAATCTATACCTCCTCTTAGCTTTTATCTGTCACCCCATTATTTACCTCTGCTGTTGCTGTGGTAGCGCTGATGGTTTCCTTTTGAACATACCTCAAAGCGTGCAACAGCAGTTTTTTTCCCCTGCACTCTGGATTTAAACACTCTTTATGCAAGAATCATATCTTTGAAGTAATTCTTATGAGAACTCATTTGTATTTCTAGAGTGATTCAGTGGGACACATACATCTATACAACCCCTTTCAATCTTGTTCATCTTCAATATGGTAATATTACTTCTAGACCCACTGAAAATCACCTTCTCTCCTGTCTATTCCCTTACATTGCAGTTCAACCTCATTAGCTAATGGTTCACCCATCTCTAGCTTCCATGTATCTCAAAGTCCCCTATATTCTGTATTATAAGTCTCTGATTATACCTTTATGCTGGTAATAAAAGTGGAATCCTACAGTATCTGTCCTTTTGTGTCTGTCTAATTTCATTCAGCATTATGTCCTCAAGGCTTATCCATCTCTTCATGTGCTTCAAGATGTCATTTTGTCTTACTGCTGCATAATATTCCATTGTATGTATATACCACATTTTTTTATCCTTTCATCTGTTGATGGGTATTTGTTTTGTTTCCATTTTTTGGTGATTGTGAATAATGCTGCTATGAACATCGGTGTGCAAATGTCTGTTTGTGTCACTGCTTTCAGCTCTTCTGGGTATATACCAAGTAGTGCTATTGCTGGGCCATAGGGCAGCTTGATATTTCGTTTCCTAAGGAACCGCCAAATGGTCTTCCATGGTGGCTACACCATTGTACATTCCCACCAGCAATGCATAAGTGTCCCAGTTTCTCCACATCCCCTCCAACATTTATAGTTTCCTGATTGTTTAATAGCAACCATTCTTATAGGTGTGAGGTGATATCTCATTGTAGTCTTGATCTGCATTTCCCTCATAGCCAATGAAAATGAGCATCTCTTCAAAGGCTTTTGAGCCATCTGTATTTGCTCTTCAGAAAAATGCCTATTGATATCTTTAGCCCAGTTTATAATTGGATTGTTTGTTCTTTTTTTGTTGAGTTGTATGATTTCTTTGTATATATGGAAATCAAACCTTTGACTGATATGTGATTTCCGAATATTATCTCCCATTGAGTTGGCTGCCTCTTCACCTTTTTGACAAAGTCTTTTGGGGTGCAGAAGCATTTGATTTTGAGGAGTTTCCATTTATCTATTTTTTCTTTTGTTGCTTGTGCTTTGGGTGTAAAGTTTAGGAAACTACCTCCTATTACTAGGTCTTGAAGATATTTCCCTACATTTTCTTCTAGAGGCTTTATGGTGCTAGTTCTTATATTTAGGTGTTTGATCCACTGTGAATTAATTTTTGTATAGGGTATAAGATAGGGGTCTTCTTTCATTCTTTTGGTTATTGATATCCAGTTCTTCCATGCCCAATTATTGAAGACTATTTCGTCCCAGTTCAGAAGATTTGGGGGCCTTGTCAAAAATCACTTGGCCCATAGATTTGGTGGTCTATTTCTGCTCTCTCAATTCAATTCCATTGGTTAATGTTTCTGTCTTTGTGCCAGTCTCATGCTGTTTTGACCACTGTGGCTTTATAATAGGTTTTAAAGTCAGGGAGTGTTAATCCTCCCACTTCATTCTTCTTAATTAGGAAGCTTTTAGCTATTCAGGGTTTCTTTCCCTTCCAGATGAATTTGGTAGTTAGCCTTTCCAAATCTTCAAAGTAGGTTTTCGGAATTTTGATTGATAGTGTGTTGAATCTGTAGATCAATTTGGGGAGAATTGACATCTTAACTATATTTGACTTTCCCATCCATGAGCAGGGAATGTCTTTCCACCTATTTAGATCCCCTTTGATTTCTTTTAGCAATGTTATGTACTTTTCTGTGTACAAGTCCTTTATGTCCCTAGTCAAGTTCATTCCTAAGTACTTGATTCTTTTAGTTGCTATTTTGAATGGAATTTTTTCCTTAACTGACACCTCAGCTGGCTCATCGCTTGTGTTTAGAAATGTTACTGATTTTTGCACATTAATTTTATATCCCACCAGCTTGCTGAATTTGTTTATTAGCTCAAGCAACTTTGCTGTAGATTTCTCAGGATTTTCCAAGAATAGTATCATGTCATCTGCAAATAATGAGAGTTTTACTTCTTCCTTTCCAATTTCAATGCCTTTTACTTCTTTGTTTTGCCTGATTGCTCTAGCTAGAACTTCTAGCACAATGTTGAATAATAGTGGTGACAGTGGGCATCCTTGTCCTGTACCTGATCTTAGGGGGAAGGCTTAAAGTCTGTCTCCATTGAGTATGATGCTGGCTATAGGTTTTTCATATATTCCCTTTATCATATTGAGGTAATTACCTTTGATTCCTATCTTCTGGAGTGTTTTTATCAGAAAAGGATCCTGAATTTTGTCGAATGCTTTTTCAGCATAAATCAAGATGATTATGTGGTTTTTCCCTTTCGATCTGTTAATGTGCTGTATTACATTAATTGACTTTCTTGTGTTGAACCATCCTTACATTCCTGCTATAAAACCCACTTGGTTATGGTGTATAATTATTTTAATGTGCTTTTATATTCAATTTGCTAATATTTTATTGAGAATTTTTGCATCTATGTTCATTCGGGAGGTTGGCCTGTAGTTTTCCTTTCTTATAGCACCTTTACGGATTTGGTATTAATATATTATGGTATTAATATATTTATGAAGCTAATATATTAGCTTCATAAAATGAGTTAGATAGAGTACCTTTTTCCTCAATTTTTTGGAAAAGTTTGAGCTGGATTGGTGTTAGTTCTTTTTGGAATGTTCCATAAAATTCCCCTGTGAAGCCATCTGGCCCTGGACTTTTCTTTGTAGGAAGATTTTTGATGACTGATAGAATCTCTTTACTTGTGATTGGTTTGTTAAGATCTTCTATTTCTTCCTGGCTCAGTGTAGCTTGTTTGTGTGTCTCCAGGAATTTGTCCATTTCATCTAGGTTGTCTAGTTTGTTGGTGTATAGTTGTTCATAGTATCCTCTTATGATTTCTTTTCTTTTTTCAGGCTCTGTTGTAATGCACCCCTTCTCATCTCTGAATTTGTTTATTTGCATCCTCTCTCTTTTTTTCTTTATCAGTCTTGCTAGTGGCCCATCAATTTTATTGATTTTCTCAAAGAACCAACTTTTGATTTTATTGATTCTTTCTATTGTTCTTTTGTTCTCCCACTCATTTATCTCTGCTTTAATCTTTGTTATTTCTCTTCTCCTATTTGCTTTGGAGTTAGTTTGCTGTTCTTTTTCAAGTTCCTCCAGGTTTGCTATTAAGTCCTCCAGTTTTGCTATTTCATGTTTTTAGTATATGCATTTAGGGCAATAAATTTCCTTCTCAGCACAGCCTATGCCACATCCCATAAATTCTGAGAAGTTGTATTCTCATTTTCATTCATTTCCAGATAGGTACTGATTTCTCTAGCAATTTCTTCTTTGACCCACTGGTTGTTTAAGAGTGTGTTATTTAATCTCCATATATTTGGGTATATTCTCATTATTTGGTGGTTATTGAGATCCAGCTTCATTCCATTGTGATCAGAGAAATTGTTTTGAATAATTTCAATATTTTTAAAATTATAAAAACCTGTTTTGTGCCCTAGCATATGATCTATCCTGGAGAATGTTTCATGAGCACTAGAGAAGAATGTATATCCTATTGTTTTGGGGTGTAATGATCTATATATGTTTTTTAGGTCTAATTCATTTATCAAGTTGCTTAACTTCTCTATTTCCTTGTTAATCTTGTGTCTGGTTGTTGTATCTAAAGAGGGGAGTGGTGTATTGAAGTCTGCTACTATGATTGTTGAAACATCTATTGCTCCCTTCAGTTTTGCCAATGTCTGTCTCATGTATTTTGTAGCTCCTTCATTGGGATCATAAGCATTTGTGATTGTTATATCTTCTTGGTGAATTTACCCTTTAATTAGTATATAGTGTCCTTCTTTGTCTTTTATGATGTCTTCACATTTAAAGTCTATTTTGTCTGATATTAGTATAGCTACTCCTGCTTTCTATTCGTTACAACTTGCATGGAAGATCTTTTTCCATCCTTTCACTTTCAGTCTATTTGTATCCTTGTGTCTAAGAAGAGTCTCTCATAAGCAGCATATAGCTGGATTATGTTTCTTAATCCATTCTATCAATCTGTATCTTTTAATTGGTAAGTTTTAGTCCATTAACATTCAAAGTTATTATTGGAAAGGCATTTCATGATTTCACCATCTTATCTTATTTTTTTTTTTTTT
>PVIY010036275.1:0-25589 GCA_004026745.1 Myrmecophaga tridactyla
CTCCCCTCCTCCCTCCCTCCCTCCTTTCTCTCTCTCTCTGTCTTTCTTTCTCTCTCCTCCTTCCCTCCCCCACCAGGCCCCTTTCTCTCATTCTTCTCCTTGGGAAACTCACACATGCATATGTTGATACACTTTATGGTGTCCCACAGGTCCTTCAGGCTCTGCTCACTTTTCTACATTCTTTCTTCTTTCTGTTCCTCAGACTGGATGCTTAATTGTCTTATCTTCAGGTTCTTTGGCCATCTCTAATCTGCTATTATACCCCTCTAGGGAATTCAAAATTTCTCTTACTGTAGTCTTCAGCCCTGTTTGGTTCCATTTCCTGATTTCCATCTCTCTATTGATATCTCTTTGTGTTCATCTCTAATTTTCTTGATTTCCTTTTGTTCTTTGTCCATGTTTTCCTTTAGCTCCCTTTGAGCATATTTAGGACCATTTTTTAAGAAGTTTTTGTTCAGTATGTCCCAGGCTTGGTCTTCCTCACCAATTGTTTTTTAATGCTTTTATTTTCTCCATTGCCTGGGTCATTACTTCCTGTTTCTTTTTATATTTCATAGCCTTTTGTTGAATTTTGGATATTTTAATGTTTTGGTGTGTTATTGCTGGGATTTAGACTCTGAAGTATTTATTCCTTAAGCTTGTAGCCAGCTAGTGTTGTGACAGATCTTTTCTTGAATGCCTAGAGCTGACAAAAGAATAAATAAATAAAAGAAGAAGGAAGAAAAGAAAATACCTTTTCTTAATCTCTGTAGATTCATCAGTGTGGTGCATTCCTCTAAATTTATGCATACAATGAATTTAGAGAATAGCTCCAGGTTACAGCAAAGGGGCTTCCTGGTCTTTTCTGGGCAATTGTCTTATCTTGAGTATGTGCCTTTGGCCCAAGGAACCCCCCCCCCCCCCGCATTTACACTGGTACCAGTGCCCTTTCTTCCCTAGGAAATCGGTTCCTCGTGGTCTTGGGAACCGCAGTGTGTGTCATGCAGCCAGCAATGCCTTGCCCCTGGCAGCACTGCTTGACCACTCTCCACATATTTCTTTAAAAAAAAGCTCTGTGAGCTACATTCTACATTGAGAGCAGGTTCTGTGATGGTGAGTCCCTCAGAACACCACCAGGCAGATTAGGCTAGACATATGTGCTCCCAGTATGTGCACAAGGGTTACTCTGTTTCCTGTAGGAGCTGGTACCAGGGAACCTCACTGGGAATGTAGGCTGGTTCTGGGCTGAGCTGGTGAGGAGGTGGGGGAGGACCCAGCCAGGGCACCATCAGATCCTACCACTTTTATGTTGCCTTTTCTCAATCCAGTGTTTGCCCACTTACTGCTGCCCTTTAATTGTTTCCTGGAGCTTGGAGAAAGATGTTTCTGTCAGTTCTTACTAGTTGTTCAAAGCTTCTGTCGGGGATGGAAACCTAAATTTCTTATTCCTCCATCTTCTAAGCATTTAATACGTAACTTTCAAAATGTGAATTTCATAATGGCCTATGATTAGATTCTTTTTTGCGGCTTGAAATTTCTTTTTTTTTTTTTTACATGGGCAAGCACCGGGAATTGAACCTGGGCCCTCTGGCATGGCAGGCAAGCATTCTTGCCTGCTGAGCCATCGTGGCCCACCCTTGAAATTTCGATATTTGTTTAAGAGTTCTTTAGCAGAGTGTCTTTGTTAATGTAGATTCCCACTGAGTTTAATGAAACAAAATCAAGTTCATTTCTTTTGAGAGATATCCTAACTTGGTAAAGTTATATTTTTGCATATGGCTGAGGATGTATTTTGTATAGTTGCTATGTAGTGATCTTTGACATTTACATTTAATAAGCAGAGTCTTTAAAAACAAAATTTATGTTTATATGATTTTTCTCCTCATATTCATAACTATACACTTAAGAAAAATTCATTGAAAATTCATAATTTTTAATTGTATTTGCCAACTGGAATCTTTTGATATTTCTGAAGGCTGAATTCCCTTCTCTTTTCTCTCTTTTCTTTCATTTTCCCAGATACCATATAATACTTAAATTTGAGTTAAGTATATTTACAAAGTCCAGATATTCTTCATCTAAATTTCAGCCAAGAAGCAACTTATCATGCCACCGAAGCAAGATATGTCAGTATGGAATTTGATTTATTGCATGCTTCAGTTTTAATGGAACAGAATAAGGCAATCTACCATGATTGTTGCTTCAAGTGTAAGGTTAGAGAAGAAGTAATGCAAACAATCTCAAAATAGGGATGATGGAAGCTGTCTGCTTTTCTCTAGGCTTCTTTCTGACACCCACTTTGGATCCTTGGGTCACTCCCAATCTGATCATTTCAATCATCAGCCTCCTTATATGACATCTGAACAAGCTGAAAAATTATTTTTTTTTAAATTGGAAAAATAAGTGGTTACACTGTATCTTCTGTGGAAAATTTTGAAGTATACTCTGTAAAATACGAGAAATTCATGAGGTTCCAATGATTTATTCCCTCCTTCAAGAAAATAGGGATTGGGATAACAGAGAACCTTCTTATAACTCATGTAATTCATTGCAAGGTCAGGAGCCAATAAAGACATCATCATCCATGATTAATCATGGGTGGTTCCACCCTTAGTTCTCCTTTTATCCCAGATAAATGCCACGATGGGGCCTTTAGTGTTCCAGTTTTGTCCTTCTCAGGCACGTAGTAAGAAATAGGGGAGAATTAAAGAAAAGATAGTGTAGGTTGATAAAATTTCATCTCAGAAGCAAGAGGCCACTGGTATTGAAAAGATACTTTTATAGGATGAGAAATTAAAAAGTAGACCTATGTGACTAGCATAAGAATTATCCTAATATGCTTGTCATCATAATTTACAGGTTTCTGCATTTGACTTTGTGTCCTAATAAAACATCCAGCTTTCCCAGGATGTGAGAAATAAATTGGAATTTTTGTGAATACAATAGGACTTTCTTGTTGATGATATCTGACTGGATTCACAGAGGCAGTCACTTATTGATGACAGTTTCTAAGTCATGTCTATGCATGGTTGTGTTTATTCATTTCAATTTTATTAATCTACTGATAACTGTCAATGCATATCATAAACTTTTTCTTTATTATTTCATTCAAAAAAACTTCCTACATATTATATACAGAATTCTATTGATTACTGTGTAAACATGTGAGTGTGTTTGCAAAAGCAGGGCTTCAATAGTCACAGAAACTTCTGTATCTATATACCAACTATGTATATTTGCAGTATGAAAGATAAAATTAGTAATGTTGCTGTGCCAATTTGAATCTGTTGTGTACCCCAGAAAATCCATGTCCTTTTAATCTTCTTTAAATATTGCTGGGTGGGATCATTTTGATTGTTTCCATGGTGATGTGACCCACCCAATTGTGGGTAATAACTTTTGATTAGGTGGTTTCCATGGAGCTGTCACTCCACTCATCCAAGGTGGGGTTGCTTACTGGAGTCCTTTAAGAGGAAACCATTTTGGAAAAAGCTTTAGAGCCAGGAGAGCCCACACAGCCAGACAACTTTGGAGATGAAGGAAAATGTTCCCCCAGGGAAGCCATTGAAGAAGCTGGAAGAGAAAGCTAGCAGATGTCTTGTGCCTTTCCAGTTGATGGAGGTGTTCGAGATCCATCGGCCTTTCTTGAATCAAGGATCTTTCCCTTTATGCCTTAGTTTAGACATTTTCACAGCCTTAGAACTGTAAACTTGCAACTTAATAAATTTTCCTTTTTAAAAGCCATTCCATTTCTGGTATATTGTATTCTGGCAGCTTTTACAAACTAAAACAGTTGCCATATATTTGTAGGAGGTGTCTTGCTTTTAAAAATAATTTCATATATTTTATTTATTTTGCTACATAAAAATCCCTCTAAGATATGCATAGTAGATGGCCATCTTAATTTCATTTCATAGAAGAAGAAAATAAAGCATCAGAAAAGAAAACTCAAATGATTATCTCATGGTGAAAAACAAAACCAAACTGCACTGAAAGGAGCAGTAATTAGAGTTTATGTTTCTTTGTATCTAAATCTGATCCCCCAATTTTTTAAATTTTAGTAACCAATTTTGACACTTGAAATGCTGTACTGTGCAGAGCTGAAAGTGACATGTTAAAAATGTAGGTCCTACAACCAAATTAATAGGCCGAGCCCTCAATCTTGGGATTTGTCCCTATGAAACTTATCCCCACAAAGGACAGGCTAAACCTACTTAAAATTAGGCCAAAGAGACACCCCCAGAGAACCTCTTTTGTTGCTCAGATGTGGTCTCTCTCTCAGTCAGCCAACACAGCAAGCAAACTCACTGCCCTTCCCCTCTCTACATGGGATGCGATTTTCAGGGGTGTAAACCTCCCTGGCAACATAAGACAGAAATCCTAGAATGAGCTGGGACTCAGCATCAACAGACTGAGAACACATTCTTGATCAAAATTGGGAAGAGATAAATGAGACAAATAAAGGGTCAGGCTGAGAGATTTCAAACACAGTTGAGAGGCTATCCTGGAAGCTATAGTTACGCATTATATAGATATCCACTTTTTTTTTAAGGTGTTTTAGAGTGGCTAGAAGGAAATGCCTGAAACTGTAGAGCTGTGTTCCAGCAGCCGTGTTTCTTGAAGATGATTGTATAATGATATAGCTTTTGCAACGTGACTGTGTGATTGTGAAAACCTTGTATCTGATGCTCCTTTTATCTATGGTATGGACAGATGAGTAGAAAATATGGATAAGAAATAAACAAATAATATGGGGAACAAATTTTAAAATAAATTGAGTAGATTGAAATACTAGTAGTCAATGAAAGGGAGTGGTAAGGGATATGGAATGTATGAGTTTTTTATTTTTTCTTTCTTTTGCTGGAGAGGCACAAATGTTCAAAAAAATAATCATAGTGAAGAATACACAACTATGTGATGATATTTTTAGCCATTGATTGTAACCACATCAAGAATGTTTGTATGTCAAGAACGTATGTATGCTTGTTCATTGTTTATAATAAAAGTATTTTTAAAAAAGAAAAAAAATGTAGGTCCTAGTCATTGCCCTTAATGGGAGATTAAAAACACAATTCTACTCCTGAGTGGTATGATTTATTTCCAAAGTAGATGGCTTTCACTGGAAAGTAGAGTTTAAAAGGTATGGTTTAGAGGGAGATTCCAGAACTAAAAAGATATCTAAGCTTCTCTACATAAGAAATGAAAATGAATTTAAGAGTGAAAGAGCAGAGAGCAGATGATAAGGTAGAGAAGAGTGAAGAGAAAGAGGTCTAGGCAAAAGTCTGTACAGCAACTTAAAATAGAGGTAGTATGGGGCTGCAAGAGTAGTTTGGTGGTAGAATTCTTGCTATGCAGGAGACCTGGGTTTGATTCCTGGTCCATGCACTTCCCAAAAAACAAACAAACAAGAAAAACAAACAAACAAAAAATACAAATGGTGCTGCAATAAGGGAATACTTATATGAAAATATAATGAAATGTGACCCTGCCGTACAGCATACAAAAAAAAAAAATAGAGGTAGTGCACATTCTTGGTAATTGAAGATATTTAGTATTCAGAGGTAACATGTTTGCTATGTGATTCTAATTTAAAATCCTCCCATTGCCTGAGACTGTCATTAAAATATTCTATACTCATATATGCCCCTCACTTATATTATTTTTCTTTAAAGATCAGGAGAAAGGGCTGTGTTCTATAGCTGAGTTTTTTAATGGTACATACAAGCTGTAGGAGGAGAGAAGGTGAAACTGAGAGTTCAGCAGAAAAGGAAAACAATAGAAGTGATGATGAGAAGTAAGCAGGTGGGAATTTGGAGAGAATTTGGGGATGATTTGAAGGTTTTCAGAAGAAAAAGTAGCCTTACAGGAGAACAAACACAAAGCAAAAGTGAAATTGTTCAATCTGTTTCTTCTGTATCCTCTTGTCTAATTGTGTTTATTTGCCCATTATCTGTACTTTGATTTTCTTCCAAATCACCAACTATACAGTGAAATCCCCATGGAATTCATAGAAGGTGAAGTAAGAAGCCTAACTAATAACAAGAATTGTTTACCAATGATGGTAGACGATAGGTATAAAGAAAGGGAACTGATTATTTGCCAAGTAACAGGCATTGCATAGTCAATTGGTGCCTCTTTGAAAAGTGAGGTGAACTTACCTCAAGCTCTCAGTTCTAGGACTTGTGAATGTACAAAGCTATCTTTCCTCATGACTCCTGAGAAAATTCTAGCTCTAGGTCCTACATTCTTGCAATCATTTCTGCTACATACTCTTTTATCATTGAAAATCAAATATTGAATCAGTTTCTCTCTCTCTCTCTCTCACACACACACACACACATACACACACACACTCAACATTTTTTTTAAGACAACTTTTATTGCTCCAAGGAAAAATAACTAATAAACACACCCTCACCAAATATAAAGTCCAAACCTCCCCTTAACCTTTGTCCTTCCTCCCAAATTATTAACCCCGGTATTGCTCACACTCAACATTTTGTGAGTATGATTGACCTTACTGAACTTTAGGGTTTTATGCAACACGTCGTGGTGTACAACCTTCTTACAACTCTTTCATTTCCCTAGTTCTGGTTTCTCTTTCCATTCCTTCCATCTCTTTTCCTCTCTCCGACGCAAAAGTTGATAAACTCTTCTCCATGATTGTTTTAGTTTCCTGGCTACTAAAACAAATATGATGCAATGTGTTGGCTTAAACAATGGAAATTTATTGGCTCACAGTTTTAAGGCTAGAGGTCTAAAATCAGGGTGCTATAAAGTGATGCTTTCTCCTAGAAGACTGTGGTATTCTGGAACTGGCTGCCAGTGACCCTTGATTTTTGGCTTTTCTGTCAATTGACAATACACATGGTGGCCTCTCCTGGCTTCTCCTTTCTCTTCCAAGTTCCTTCAACTTCTGGTTTCTGACTGCCCCCTGTGTTTTTCTTCTCTGAGGCCTTCTGTATAAGACCTCAGAGGTCCAGTGATAGGATTAAAGCCCATCTGTAAGGTGTGGGTTGGGACGCACTTTAACAGAAGTAACCTTAACAAAAGGTCCTATTTATGAGGGTTCACACCCACAGGAATGGATTAAGTTGAAGAATATGTTTTTCTGGGGTACATAGCTCCAGATCACCACATTGTTTCATACATGCCAACTTACAGCACCAATTTTTAACCTGAGCATATCTTAGGAATATCATTCTCATCTCTTAGCTCATACAAGTGTTTATTTTATACAGCTCTTCCTAAAAGGTATTCCAATGTCAACATTTTCTATATTTTCCATTGCTATAAATGCCTGAATCACACCTATAGCATATAAATCTTCAATCCATGCATTTCTAAAATCATAATTACTAAAACTTTTCTTATGATATTTAGATATTAATAAATAAATATTCAGGACAGGTATCTCAGAGGTTAGAATGTGGTTGTCTTGCTTCTATAAATAATATTCTTAGTTGTTGGCACCCTGGATGATGTATAAGAATATTCATTGACTCAGGAGTTATCTAATTGGTGTAGAGAAGACAATGTAATTAAATGCTCAGTTTATTTAAAAAGATAGTAAATTCACACATCTGTGGTTTTGGAGGTATTCCGTCTATGAGAAATCCCATTTTAGAAATCCCTAAATCGAACCCCTTATGGAATGAAAATAGTATTTCTCCCCCCCTCTACATTTCACTTGTTACTTCACTGTGGTACCAAATTGCCCTTCAAAAAATCTTAAGCCTATTTCAAAAGTCTCACTAATTTCAAGTGATAACTAAAATCATTGGTTATAGATCTAGTGTCAAATAAGTCTTTATCTCTTCCTGTGGGTGGCTATCTTCTTGACTGATGTAAGTGAAAAAAGAACTGCATTTCTTTTTTCCAGTTGAAAATGGACAATTTAGCCACTGCATGCCTGCCAATGTTACCTCCGTATGAGATGTAATTATATGTGAAATAATAACCTTGCTGCCAAATAGTTTTCAGTGCTTTGCTTTATATGAGAAACAATACATTTTTGAGTTCCAAAAGGCAATAAGATAATGACATCCAAGTCAATCTCTTGCTGCTTTCATTTTCTTACATTTTAAGTCTCTTGCTCATCCCTCTCTTGTTTTCAATGTGTTAAGATGACAATCTCTTACTATAATTTAGATAGCATAGCCTTTGGTTAATTTTTGGCCTAATTTTTTTTTCTATGGAAATGTATGTATTAAAAAGTCTATTCTCAAATTATGATAACGGTTTTTAGACAATACTTCTCTCGTACAAATCATTAGTGATTGTGTAATGTTGGGAGTTTATAATATAACATTTTCACTAATCTATTTTAGTGAATTGAAAGGCTATTCAAATAAAAAAGGAGCCAGGCAAAGAAAAGTTGCTAGTAACAGTCAATGCGTATTTAGCACTAATACATCCGTTCTTTCATTTATTCCTCTTCAAACACCTAAAAGGTAGATACTATTCTTATTTCCAATTTACATATACACAATTGGATTTGTTTCCTCATTGAAGTCTTTATTTCATTGGGATACAGTTCATATACCATGAAGTTCACTCTTTCAAAGTGTGTAATTCAGTGGTTTTAGTGTATTCACAACCGTGACCACTGTATAATTGAAGAACATTTTCATCAGCCCCATAAGAAACCCCATGCTCATTAAGCATTTGCTTACTATTTTCCCTCCCCTTAACCCCTGGCAACTACTAATCTATTTTCAGTCTATATGGATTTCCCTATTCTGGACATTTCATATAAATGGAATTAAATAATGTGTGGTCTTTTGTGTTTGACTTCTTTAGCTTAGCACAATGTTTTCAAGGTTCAGCCATGTTGTAGCATGTATCAGTGCTTAATTTCTTTTCAAGACCATTATATGAATATATTGCATTTTATTTATCCATTCATCCCAGTTGAATTTTCTAAAAATGTGGTTTTTCCTTCTTGCTTCCTAAGAAGTAAACCAAACCTTTATATTTTCTTGCTGGGTAGCTTTGTGTTATAGGGTGAAAGCAAAACTCATCAAATACCCAGAAGATCCTCCTTTCCTAACTTCTAATTCCAAAAGCCCAAACTCATTGAGGTAGAGGGAATACAGGGAGAGGGGTTCTAGCATTGTAGGAAGTAACAGAAAGTCAAAGAAGGGTAGAAAGGATAGCAAAGTTATTATTTCACATATTATTTCTCCCCTTTCAAAGAAATTTGGCAGCTTAGAAAATGAACATGCCAGTTAATTCCAGTTGTATTAATTACTATAACTACATTATAAATAACCCCAAAGCTTAACAATTTAAAGTAAAATAAATGATTATTATCTCACATAATACTTGTGGATCAGGAATTCAGGAGCAGCTTAGCTGGCTGCTTCTGGCTCAGGGTCTCTCAAGAAGTTGAAGTCAAGATCCGCACACCCCTTCACTGTGCCTCTGTTACAGCCGAGGATCCAGAAGCTTAAAGAGGATATGATGAACAGGTAAGAAGTATGCTTCACAAAGAGGTGGGGCAAGATGGTGGCCTAGAGAGGTATGGAATTCAATTAGTCTTCTAGATTGCTAGTAAATAGCTAGAAACTATCTGAAACAACTATTTGGGGGACATCAGTGACTGAACACATTGTACACCAGTTTGGAATGGGTGGAAGGGCAGGGATCACAGCATGGAACTCTAAGTAAAGATCCTGACCTGTGGAGGTCACTGCATTGGCAGGCTGCTGGAGATACTTCTCAGTGGGAAAAGAAGCAGACTCTACTAAGAGGAAGGTGTGGTAGCTCAACCAAGCTCCAATTGCAGTTTTAATTAGCAAATTTGGATTACTGAATACAAGCTTGGAGCACAAGTAAACCCAGAGAAAGCAGGAAAATAACCCCAACATCTCTCTCTCTCTCTCTCAGCAGAAAGAAAGGGGCTGATGAAGAAAAAAAAAACAAAAGAAGAGGCTTTTGGAGTTTGCTGAGCTCAGAATACAGGAAAAGGGCTGTGCCCCTTAATAGAATTGGGTGCCAATTACAGCTCTTGACTGCTGAAACTGTCAGCTGGAGATTGGCTCTGAAAAGGGATTTTATTTTATTTTTTTTCTCTCTCTGCTTTAAAAGTATTCTAAGTAGCTCATTGGAGAAAGCCTCCAGCATGTTCAATTGTCAGTGCTGACTCAGACATGGGTGGAGTTAAGATACATCTGTGAGACAGAGTAAGAACTCAAGTGAAGGAGATAATTCCCTAAAATGTGTATCTGCCCCAAGAAAAGTGGGGATGGGGGCCCAGTTCAAATGATGGTCATCCTGAAGAGCACTGAGACCCCACAGGCTGGGAACCAAAAGCAGCTTAAATCTGCTTTCCTCCTCAATGGCTGACTCAGCCATGCCCATGGAAGAAGTAGAGGTTCCACACCACTTTACACTAGTGGGGAACTGTGGGCTGACAAGCATAACCTGCTGGGCAGGATAAGAAAATAACATGTTCTAGAGGCTCCACAGGAAAATCAGACAACCTGTTGGGTCTCATCCTCAGGGAAACTTGGTACTGATTATAACCTCCTCATGAAACCTTGACCTGCCTTGCCAAAGAAAATCTGATTGGTGTCATCATATCTGGGGAGACTCATCTCAAAAAAAGTTTACATATAGGCAGGGCAAGAACCAGTAAAAACAAGAGCTGAAAAATTATGAACAATTAAATAGAAGCTATGCTAGAGGTCTAGAATAAGTTGAAATGAATGCCAAAAAACATGTAGAGAACAGGCAACCAACAAGAAAACCCTAAGTAAAAGAGTGAAGAAGCCCTCCAGAATAAACTAATCAAGGAAACCCAACACTGAGACATTTACAGTACTAAGAAAAAAGAAGATATGGCCCAGTCAAAGGAACAAAGTAACACTTCAAATGAGATATGAGAGTTTAACAACTAAAGTTCAATCAAACATGTTAAATCAAGTCAAAAATTAAATCAGTGAGTTGAGGGAAATTATGATGTGATAGTTAGGTTCAGCCATCAATTTGGCCAGATGATGATGCCCTGTTGTTCTATTGCTGTGGACATAAATCATCAGCAGGTAAAATTAATTTATGGCTGACTGCACCTGCAGTCTCCTATGTGAAGTGCTTTGTGAGGTCAGAAGAGAGCTCAGAAGCTCAGCATAGCTCATCTCAGCACTCAGAGCTCAGACCCAGATGCTTGGAGATGCAGAGAAGAATCACCTGGGAAAAGCCATTTAAACCCAGAAACCAGGAGGGAAGCCCAACAGACATCTACTGTGTGCCTTCCTACTTTACCTGTTATGGAGAAAGTAACAGGTAAGCCAGCTGACTTTCCTCTGAAGAATTATAAATTTGTAATTAAATAAATCTCCTTATTAAAACTGATCCATCTCAGCTGTGTTGCATTCTGAAAGCTTTAGCAAACTAGAACAAATGGCAAAAGAGATGAAGGATATAAAGAAGATATTGGATGACCATAGAGAAGAACTCACAAGTTTTAAAAAACAAATGGCAGAATTTATGGGGATAAAAAGTACAATTGAGGAGATGTAAAACACAATGGAATCTTACAACAGCAGATATGAAGAGACAGAAGAGAAGATTAGTGAACTAGAGGACAGCACATTTGAAATCCTACACACACAAAAGCAGAGAGTGAAAAGAATAGGAAAATATGAGCAGGATCTCAGGGAATTGAATGACAACATGAACATATGAATATAGATCTTATGGGTGTCCCAGAAGAAAAAGAGAAAGGAAAAGGGGCAGAAAGAATAATGGAGGAAATTGTCACTGAAAATTTCCCATCTGTAATGAAAGACATAAAATTATGGTCCAGGAAGTGCAGCATACCCCAAACAGAACAGATCTTCATAGACCTACTCCACAACACTAATCACACTGTCAAATGTTAAAGACTAAGAGAGAATTCTGAAAGCAACAAGAGAAAAGCAATCCATCACATACAAGGGAAGCTCCATAAGACTATTGTGGATTTCTCAGCAGAAACCATGGAAATGAGAAGGCAGTGGTATGATATATTTAATATACTAAAAGAGAAAAACTGCCAAACATGAATTCTATACCCAGCAAAGCTGTCCTTCAAAAGTGAAGGGAAGGCTGGAGAGGGGTAGAAACATCATGGTTCAACATGGGTCAAATTTTTTTGAATGAGGAGGGGAGGTTGTGGGGCTGCTGCCATGGTGCATCATCCCAGCTGCTTCCAAACCTGAGCCCCATGCCCACCCACACCACCATCTCAGTGCTCTGAGCCCTGGTGCCACTACAGCCACATCTCACCTCTCATGGCCACCCAAGTCTGAACCAGCAGGCAAACGTAGCACTGGTTGAGGAGATGTGGCTCTGAGTGCCTGAGCAAAGTTAGAGCACAGCTGCCACCTGTCCATGCTCACTTGGAGCCACCACGCCCAACAGATTCACCTTTTAAAAGCCAGTTGAAGACCTCTGCTCTGCTTTTGGGTTGCATGGTTTATAAGACTGGCCAGTGGGCCTTGGAGTTTGTAAGGCTGTGGTCTCACCCTCCCCTCTTTCTGTATTTGCATGTGTTGATGAAACTTTGGAGCTCTTTGGAGCTATTGTTTATCTGGGAATTTCAAGTCATTCTGAAATGCTTAAAGGAGTTTTTACTGAGATACTTCAATGCAAACAAATTGAGTCGAGAAACAGAAATGTTGGTATACAACAGAGTGGAGCTAGAATGACAGCTGGCCCTTCCCCATAGGCTGTGGAGGAGCCCTGCTGAGACCACAGCCCCATTCTCAGGTCACAGGGCACCTGAACTGACCCTGCCCCACAGGGAAGCAATTTCCATGGTGCTGTCTTCCCACATCCACCCCATAATCAATTTTTGATTACTCTCCCTCCAGAACTGCATCCATTTCAACCATTTCTGCACCTCCAATACCCAACAATGAGTTGGTGTCACTTCTACTGGTTTCTAATCAAAAAATTAAATTAGATAAACACAATGCAATAAATTATATTTTAAAAATGAGCAGGAGTTTAAAATATTTTTCAGATAACTGGGACAGTTTGTGAATAAGAGTCTGATTCTACAATAAATACTAACAGGAGCACCACAGACAGATAAAAAAGACAGGAGAGAGAGTTCTAGAGAACAGTGTAGAAATAAAGACTATAAGTAAAGGTAAAAAGAGAAAACAGCAAGATATGGCATATGAAATCCAAAAGATAAAATGGTAGAAGAAAGTACTGCCTTTACAGTGATAACAGTAAATGTTAATGGATGAAAGTCCCCAATCAAAAGACATAGACTGGCAGAATGGATTAAAAAAACAGGGCCCATCTATATGTTGTCTACAAGAGGCTCACTTTAGACCCAAGGACAAAAACCAATTGAAAGTGAAAGGTTTGAAAAAAATATTTTATGCAAACAACAAATAGAAAGAGTGAGGGTAGCTATACTAATATCCAACAAATTAGACTTTAAATATAAAATAATTAAAAGAGACAAAGAAGGACACTATGTATTAATAAAAGGAACGATTCATCAAGAAGACATAATCATAAATATTAATGTACCCAGCCAGAGTGCCCCAAAATGCATGAGGCACACACTGACAACACTGAAGGGAGAAGTAGAAACCTCTAAAATAATGGTTGGAGGCTTCAGTACACTGCCCTTATCAATGTTAGAACATCTAGACAGGGTATCAATAAGGAAACAGAGGTATTGAATAACATGATAAATGAACTAGACTTAACAGAATTTTGCAGAACATTATACCCTGCAAAAGTTGGATACACATCTTTCTCAAGTGCTCAGGGATCATTCTCCAAGACAGATGACATATTGAGTCACAAAGCAAGTCTTAATAAATTTTGAAAGACTGAAATTATACAAAACACTTTCTCAGATCATAATGGAAGGAAGGTGGATCAATAACAGGTGGAAGGCTGGAAAATTCCCAACTATATGGAGGCTAAACAACACATTGCTAAACAACCAGTGGGTCAAGGAACAAATTACAAGATTGATCAGTAAGTAGCTCAAGGTAAATAAAAATGAAAACACAACATCTCAAAACTTAAGGGACGCAGCAAATGCAGTGCTGAGAGGGAAATTTATTGCCCTAAATGTCTATATTACAAAAGAAGAAAAAGCAAAAATCAAGGAGTTAACTGTACACCTGGAGGAACTAGAGAAATAACTGCAAAATAACCCCAGAGCAAACAGAAGGAAAGAAATAATGAAAATTAGAGCAAAAATAAATGAAATTGAGAACAAGAAAACAATAGAGAAAATCAACAAAATCAGAAGTTGGTTCTTTGAGAAAATCAATAAAATTGATGGACCTTTAGCTAGGCTGATATATCTATCTATCTATCTATCTATCTATCTATCTATCTATCTATCGATAGATAGATAGATAGATACTATGAGCAACTATATGCTAATAAATGACATAGATGAAATGGATAACTTCCCAGAAAAGCATGAACAATCAACATTGACTGGAGAAGAAATAAATGACCTAACAAACCAATCACAAGTAAAGAGATTGTGCTGGTTTGAGAGGATGTATGGACCCTAGAAAAGCCATGTTTTAATCAAAATCCCATTTCATAAAGGCAGAATAATCCCTATTCAATACTATATGTTTGAAACTGTAATCAGATCATCTCCCTGGAGATGTGGTTTAATCAAGAGTGGTTGTTAAACTCGATTAGGTGATGACGTGTTTCCACCTATTTGGGTGGGTCTTGATAATTTTCTGGGGTCCTTTAAAAGAGGAAATATTTTGGAGAATGAAGGAGATTCAAAGAGAGCAGAGAATGCTGCAGCACCACAAAGCAGAGAGTCCACCAGCCAGCAACCTTTGGAGATGAAGAAAGAAATGCCTCGCGGAGAGCTTCATGAAACAGGAAGCCAGAAGAGAAAGCTAGCAGGTGACACTGTGTTCGCCATGTGCCTTTCCAGATGAGAGAGGAACCCTGACTGTGTTTGCCATGTGCCCTCTCACTTGAGAGAGAAACCCTGAACTTCATTGGCCTTCTTGAACCAAAGTATCTTTCCCTGGATGGATGCCTTAGATTGGACATTTCTATAGACTTGCTTTAATTGGGACATTTTCGCGGCCTTAGGACTGTAAACTAGCAACTTATTAAATCCCCCTTTTTAAATGCCATCTGTTTCTGGTATATTGCATTCCGGCAGCTAGCAAACTAGAACAGAGATTGAACCAGTCATCAAGAAACTTCCAAAAAAGAAAAGTCCAAGACCAGATGGCTTCACATATGAATTCTACCAAATAATCAAGAAAGATTTAGTACTACTTCTGCTCAAAATCCTCAAAAAATAATTGAAGAGGAGGGAAAACTACTTATCTCATCCTATGAAGCCAACATTACACTAATATTAAAGCTTACAAAGCTACTATAAGAAAAGGAAATTACAGACCAATCTCTTAAATGAATATAAATGCAAAAAACCCTCATGAAAATACTCACAAATTGAATCCAGCAGCATATTAAAAGAATTATTTGCCATGACCAAGTGGGATTTATTCCAAATGTGCAAGACTGGTTCAACACAAAAAAATCAATTAATATAATACACCACATCAATAAATCAAAGTGGAAAAACCACATGATCATCTTAATTGATGCAAAAAAGGCATTTGACAAAATTCAACATTCTTTGTTGATGAAAACATGTCAAAGTATAGGTATAGAAGGGAACTTCCTCAACATGATAGAGGGATGTATTAGCTAGGGTTCTCTAGAGAAACAGAATAAGCAGGAGATACCATAGATATAAAATTTATAAAGATGTCTCATATAACCATGAGAATGGAAAAGTCCAAAATCCATAGGGCAGGCTGTGAAGCTGGCAGCTCTGATGAAGGGTCTGGATGAACTCCACAGGAGAGGCTCACTGGCTGAAGCAGGAAGAGTGAATGTCATTTCTGAATCCTCCTTAAAAGCCTTCTGGTAATTAGTTTAAGCTTCACTCATTGCAGAAGACACTCCCTTAGCTGATTACAAATGCAATCAGCTGTGGATGAAGCCAACATAATCACGATTTAAGTCCATGAAATGTGCTCATAGCAACAGAAAGGCCAGTAGTTGCCAGACCAGACAACTGGGCACCTCCAGCTGACAAAGTTGACACATGAACCTGACCATAACAAGGAAGTATATGAAAAACCCACAGCTAAAATCATACTGAATGGAGAAGACTGAAAGCTTTCCCTCTAAGATCAGGAAGAAGACAAGATGCCCACTGTCATCATTGTTATTCAAAATTGTACTGGAAGTTCTAGCTAAACCAATTAGACAAGAAAAAGAAATAAAAAGCATCCAAATTGGAAAGGACGAAGTAAAACTTCCATTGTTGGCAGATGACATGACACTTCATGTCAAAAATCCCCCAAAATCAACAGCAAACCTACTAGAGCTAATAAATAGTACAACACAGTGGTAGGGTACAAGATTAACACCTTAAATTCAGTAGTGTTTCTATACACTATTAATAAGCATTCTGAGGAGGAAATCAAGAAAAAATTCCATTAACAATAGCAACCAAAAGAAACAAATATTTAAGAATAAATTTAACCAAGGCCACAAAAGACCTATACACAGAAAACTACAAAAAATGCTAAACGAAATGAAAGAAGATATGTGTAAATGGTAGTACATACCATGTTCATGACTTAGGAGACTAAGGATAGTTAAGATGTCAATTCTAGAGATGGAGCCAAGATGGTGGCTTAGTGAGGTGTGGGATGTAGTTTGACCTCTAGAGCGGCTAATAAATAGCCAGGAAGAGTATAGAACAACTGCTGGCACCATGTCAGTGACTGGACAGACAGCATACACCAGTCTGGACAAGCTGGACTGGCTGTGATCCCACCCAGAACGGTGAGTCCCCCAAGCCATGGTGACCAGTGCCCTTTCCCCACAGGCTGGTTCCCAGAGGAGAAAGGAAAGAGACTTTACTAGCAGCAGGGACTCAGCACAACCATGCTTTAACTGTGGAATTAACTAACAAATTCAGACTCCTAAAAATAGGCCCCCAGCTCAGCTGAACCTCGAATAAAAGCTGAGGATGCTGGGTTTTGCCCCAGTGCAGAGGGGGCAGGGCTGACAGAAAAAGAGAAAAAAAAAAAAAAAAGAAAGAGAGGTTATTTTTGAATTGGACAGCACAAAATACTTGAAAGAGTCTGGGCCCTGAAGGAAAGGAAGGGGCACATAGGGCCTGGAGATACACACAGCAATGTACCAAATTAAGCTCTTGATTGGCAAACCTGAGGAACAAGGGTCCTGCTCTAAAAAGGATTTTTTCTTTTCTGTGGCTATGTTTCCACCTTGGCTGCTGTTTGGATATAATAGCAAGGCTTTGCATGCTCCAACTGCCCTAGGAAAGGGCAGATTTAAGCTTGTCTGAGAGACTATCTGGAGGCTGTGCCTTCCCCAATAGAGAGGTGGGGCCCAACTAAGATGGAATCCCTCCCTCAAGGAATTGAGATCCCAGGGTCTGGAAAGCTGAAGTAATTAAAGCCAGCCTACAACCTCTTCTCTGTCTCAGCCACACCCCCAGCAGGCAGATTCTGCTGAAGTTAAAGGTACCACATCACCTAATGCTGGTGGGACCTGCAGCCTGACAAGCGCCACATACTGGGCAGGCTAAGGAAAACACAGAGTCTAGAGGCTTCATAGGAAAGTCTTTCAACCAGCTGGATCTCACCCTCAGGGAAAACGGATGCACGTGACTCTTTCCTCCTGAAAGGAGGCCAGTTTGGTCTGAGAAAAATCTAACTGGGGTCTATAATACCTAAATAGACCCTCCGAAGGAGTGAAAAAGGCAGCAGACAGGCAGGGAAAGAAACAAGAAAACAAGAACTGAAAAATTCTGATCTGTTAAACAAAACCTAAGCTAGACATCAAGAATAAGCTGAACCGAATGTCAAAGAACAGATAGACAACAAAGTCATTCAGAGAGAATCCTAGGTAAAAAAAAGTGAGAAGAATCTCTAGAATAAACTAATTAAGGAAATGAAATGCATAGATGCCAGCAAAAAACAATGAATCATACTAGGGAAATCAAAGATATGGCCCAGTCAAAGGAACAAACCAAAAATTCAAATGAGATACAAGAGTTGAAACACTTAGTTCAGAATGTTTGAAGGGACATGGAAAACCTCATGAAAGATCAAATCAATGAATTGAGGGAGGATATAAAGAAGGCAAGAGATGAACAACAAGAAGAAATCAAAAGTCTGAAAAAACAAATCACAGAACTTATGGGAATGAAAGACACAGTAGCAGGGATGAAAAAAAAGGAAACCTCCAATGTTAGATTTCAAGAGGCAGAAGATGGGATTAGTGAAATGGAGGATGGGACATCTGGAATCTGACAAGCAAAAGAAAATATAGGGAAAAGAATGGAAAAATATGAGCAGGGGTTCAAGGAGTTGAATGACGACATGTAGCACATGAATATATGTGTTGGGGGTGTCCCAGAAGGAGAAGAGAAGGTAAAAGGAAGAGAAAAACTAACGGAGGAAATTATCACTGAAAATTTCCCAACTTATGAAAGACTTAAAATTACAGATCCAAGAAATGCAGCATACCCCAAACAGAATAGATCCAAATAGACGTTTACAACACACTTACTAATCAGAACGTCAGTCAAAGAGAAAGAGAGAGTTTTGAAAGCAGCAAGAGAAAAGCTAATCCATCACATAAAAGGAAACCCAATAAGACTATGGATAGATTTCTCAGCAGAAACAATGGATATGAGAAGACAGTGGTATAATATATTTAAGGTACTGAAAGAGAAAAACTGCCAACCAAGAATTCTATATCCAGCAAAATTGTCTTTCAAAAATGAGGGGGAAATTAAAACATTTTAAGACAAAAAATCACTAAGATAATTTGTGACCAAGAGACTGGCTCTATAAGAAATACTAAAGGGAGCACTAGAGACAGATAAGAAAAGACAGGAGAGAGAGGTGTGGAGAAGAGTGTAGAAACGAAGACTATTAGTAAAGGTAAAAAAGAAGAAAAATTAGATATGACATATAAAATCCAAAAGGCAAAATGGTAGAAGAAAGTACTGCCCTTACAGAAATAACATTAAATGTTAATGGATTAAACTACCCAAATCAAAAGACATAGACTGGTAGGGTGGATTAAAAAGTAGGACCCATGTATATGTTGTCTACAAGAAATGCATCTTAGACCCAATGATAAAGATAGGTTGAAAATGAAAGGTTGGGAAAAGGTATTTCATGCAAACAACAATCAGAAAAGAGCAGGAATAGCCATACCAATATCCAACAAATTAGACTTCAAATGTAAAATAATTAAAAGAGACAAAGAAGGACACTATGTGTTAATAAGAGAAACAATTCAACAAGAAGACATAACAATCATAAATATTTATGCACTGAGTCAGAGTGCTCCAAAATACATGAGGTAAACACTGGAAACACTGAAAAGAGAAATAGACATATCCATCATAATAGATGGAGACTTCAATTCCTTGCTCTCATCAATAGACAGAACATCTAAACAGAAGATCAATAAAGAAATAGAGAATTTGAATAATACAATAAACAAACTAGACTTAACAGACATTTATAGAACATTACATCCCACAACAGCAAGTTGCATCTTTTCTCAAGTGCTCATGGATAATTTTCAAGGATAGACCATATGCTGAGTCACAAAGCAAGTCTCAAAAAGTTTAAAAAGATTGAAATAATTCAAAACACTTTCTCAAATCATAAAGGAATGAAGTTAGAAACCAATAATAGGTAGAGTGCCAGAAAATTCACAAATATATGGGGGCTAAACAACACACTCTTAAACAACCAGTGGGTCAAGGAAGAAATTACAGGAAAAATCAGTAAATATATCAAATAGCTCAAGGCAAATGAAAATGAAAACACAACATAACAAAATTTATGGGATATAGCAAAGGCAGTGTTAAGAGGGAAATTTATTGCCCTAAATATCTATGTCAAAAAAGAAGAAAGAGCAAAAATCGAGGAATTAACTGCTCACTTGGAAGAACTAGAGAAAGAACAGCAAACTAACCCCAAATCAAGCAAAAGGAAAGAAATAATGAAGAATAGAGCAGAAATAAATGAAATTGAGAACACGAAAACAATCGAGAAAATCAACAAAACCAGAAATTGGTTCTAAGAGAAAATCAGTAAGATTGATGGACCCTTAGCAAGATTGACAAAAAGAAGAGAGAGGATGGAAATAAATAAAATCAGAAATGGAAGAGGAGACATAACCACTGACCCCGCAGAAATAAAGGAGGTAATGAGAGGATACTATGAACAACATTGTACTAATAAACCAGACAATGTAGATGAAATGGACAACTTCCTAGAAAGGCATGAACAACCAACATTGACTCGAGAAGAAACATAACGACCTCAACCTCAACAAACCAATCACAAGTAAAGAAATTGAATTAGTCATTAACAAGCTTCCCCAAAAGAAAAGTCCAGGACCAGATGGCATCAAATGCGAATTCTACCAAACATTCAAGAGAAAATTAGTACCAATCCTGCTCAATCTCTTTTAAAAAATTGAAAAGGAGGGAAGGCTACCTAACTCATTCTATGAAGTCAACATCAGCCCCATACAGAGCCAGACACAGATACTACAAGAAAATCACAGACCAATCTCTTTAATGAATATAGATGCAAAAATCCTCAACAAAATTCTTGCAAATTGAATCCAGCAGTGCATTAAAAGAATTATAAAAGAAAAGGATTCATCCCAGGTATGCAAGGATGGTTCAAAGTAAGAAAATCACTTAATGTAATACACCATATCAACAAATCAAGGCAGAAAAACCACATGATCATCTCAATTGAGGCAGAAAAGGCATTTGTTAAAAAAATTGCATGTTGAAAAAATTCAACATTCTTTCTTGTTGGAAACACTTCAAAGGATAGGCATAGAAGGGAACTTTCTTAACACGATAAAGGGAATAAATGAAACCCTACACTGACATCATCCTCAATGGGGAAAAACTGAAAACTTTGCCCCTAAGATCAGGAACAAGATAAGGATGTCCACTATCACCATTGTTATTCAATATTGTGTTGGAAGTTCTAACCAGAGCAATTAGACATGAAAAAGAAATACAAGGCATCAAAATTGGAAAGGAAGAAGTAAAACTCTGTCTTTGCAGATGATATGATACTACATTTCAAAAACCCTGAAAAATCCACAGCAAAACTACTAGAGCTAATAAATGAGTACAGCAAAATGGCAGGTTACAAGGTCAAGACTCAAAAATCTGTAGTGTTTCTATGCACTAATAATGAGCAATCTGAGGGGGAAATCAAGAAAAAAATTCCATTTACAATTGTAACCAAGAGAATAAAATATTTAGGAGTAAATTTAACTAAGGATATAAAAGTCCTATACAAGGAAAACTACAAGAAATTGCTAAAAGAAATCTCAAAAGGCCTAAATAAATGGAAGGGCATACCATGTTCATGGATTGGAAGACTAAATATAGTTAAGATGTCAATTCTACTTAAATTGATTTATAGATTCAATGCAATACCAATCAAAATCCCAAAAACTTACTTTTCAGAAATAGAAAAACCAATAACCAGATTTATCTATAAGGGCAGGGTGCCCCAAATAGCTAAAAAATATCCTGAGAAAGAAAAATGAAGTCGGAGGTCTCACACTACCTGACTTTAAGGCATATTACAAACTATAGTGGTCTAAACAGTATGGTACTGGTATAAAGATAGATATTCTGACCAATGGACTTGAACAGAGTGTTCAGATATAGACCCTCTCATCTATGGGCAATTGATCTTTGATAAGGCAATCAAGCCAACTCACCTGGGACAGAGCAGTTTCTTCAATAAATGTTGCCTAGAGAGCTGGATATCCACATGCAAAAGAATGAAAGAGGATCCATATCTCACACCCTACACAAAAATTAACTCAAAACAGATCAAAGACCTAAACATTAGATCTAAGACCATAAAGCTGTTAGAAGAAAATGTAGGGAAATATATTATAAATCTTATAATAGGAGGTGGTTTCCTAGATCTTACACCCAAAGCACGAGCATTGAAGAAATAAATAAATAAACAGGAACTCCTCAAAATTAAACACTTTTGCATATCAAATAACTTTGTCAGGAAAGTAAAATGACAGCCTACACAATGGGAGGCAATATTTGGAAATGGTATATCAGATAAGGGTCTAGTATCCAGAAGATATAAAGAGATTGGTCAACTCAACAACAAAAAGACAAACAACCCAATTACAAAATGTGCAAAAGACATGAACAGATACTTCTCAGAAGAGGAGATACAAATGGCCAGAAAGCACATGAAAAGATGCTCAACTTCCCTGGCTATTAAGGAAATGCAAACCAAAGCCACAATGGGATATCATCTCACACCCACCAGAATGGCCATTATCAATAAAACAGAAAATGACAAGTGCTGGAGAGGGTGTTGAGAAAGAGACACACTTATCCATTGTTGGTGGGAATGTAAAATGGTACAACTGCTGTAGAAGGCAGTTTGGTTGTTCCTCAGAAAGCTAAGTATAGAATTGCCATATCATCTGGCAATACCATTGCTAGGTATCTACTCAGAGGACATGAGGGCAAGGACACAAATGGACATTTTGCACACCAATGTTTATAGCAACATTATTTACAATTGCCAAGAGATAGAAACAGCCCAAATGTCCATCAATAGGCGAGTGACTAAACAAGCTGTAGTATATACATACGATGGAATATCATGCAGCTGTAAAACAGAACAAAGTTCTGGCATATGTAACAACATGGATGGACTTTGAGGACAATATACTGAGTGATATTAGCCAGAAACAAAAGGACAAATATTGTATGGTCTCACTGATATGAACTAATATTAATGAATGAACTTGGAGAATTTCATTAAGAACAGACCATCAGGAGATAGAAATAGTGTAGATATTGGGTAATTGGAACTGAAGGGATACAGATTGTGCAACTGGACTGATTGTAAAAATTCAGAAATGGATAACACAATGCTACCCAACTGTAATACAATAATGTTAGCACACTGAATGAAGCTGAATGTGAGACTGATAGAGGGAGGAAGGCTGGGGGCACAAATGAATTCAGAACGAAAGATAGACGATAAAGACTGAGATGGTATAATCTAGGAATGCCTAGAGTGTGCAATAATGATGACTAAATGTACAAATTAAAAAATGTTTTCTGCATGAGGAAGAACATAGGAATGTCAATATTGCAGGGTGTTGAAAATAGATGGTAATTCATATTTTAAAACTTTAACTTATGTGTGAGACTAAAGCAAAAAATGTTTATTTGGTACAAAATGTATATTTTATATTTTGATTAGTGCATTTCTGAATATAACTTTTATGGACAGTTTAATTGAACACCATAAGTATATGCAACCTTGTATAGGGCATGGGATTTTGTAGGTTTGTCCAGAGTGATGGCCCAATAAATCCCAGAATGATTTGAACAGTGACTAAAATATTATTTGCAAAGTCCCCTTGGGGGAATGGTGAGAAAGAGGGAAAATTCAGCTTCCTCATTTGGAGAAGGCTTGATATTCTTGCAAGCAGAGAAGACAGCAAAATCAATAAGCTGAACCCTTAAACTTGGGGTTTGTTCATATGAAACTTATTCCTGCAGAGGATAGGCTAAGCCTACTTAAATATAGGCCTAGCAGTTACCCTCAGAGAATCTCTTTTGCTGCTCAAATGTGGCCTATCTCTCAGCCAACACAGCAAGTAAACTCACTGCCCTGCCAACATGGGACATGACTCCCAGGGGTGTAAACCTCCCTGGCAACGTGGGGCAGAAATCCTAGAATGAGCTGGAACTCAGCATTAGGGATTGAGAAAACCTTCTTGGCTGAAAGGGGAAAGAGAGAAATGAGACAAAATAAAGTGTCAGTGGCTGAGAGATTTCAAATAGAGTCAAGAGTTATCCTGGAGTTTATTCTAATGCATTATATAGATAACCCCTTTTTAGTTTAAGGTGTGTTAGAGAGGCTAGAGGGAAGTGCCTGAAACTGTAAAGCTGTGTCCCAGTAGTAGCCATGTTTCTTGAAGATGATTGTATAATGATATAGCTTTTGCAAAGTGACTGTGTAATTGTGAAAACCTTTTCTGATGCTCCTTTTATCTACAGTATGGACAGGTGAGTAAAAATATAGATTAAAAATAAATAAATAATGGGGGAACAAATGTTAAAATAAATTGAGTAGAGGGAAATACTAGTGGTCAATGAAAGAGAGGGTAAAAGGGTATGGTATGTATGAGTTTTTCTTTGTTCTTTTTATTTCTTCTTTGGGAGTGATGTAAGTATTCTGAGAAATGATCATGGTGATGAATATACAACTATGTGATGATATTGTGAGCCATTGATTGCATACCAATATGGAATATTCATATGTTAAGAATGTTCGCATTGTATGTTCATTGATTTTATTAATAAAAATTTTTTAAAAATCTAATCAAGGAAGTTTTGGTCCACCAAGAGGGCTTCTATAAGTTGGTGTGATGCCCTGATACAACCCAGAATAATATGGGCAGGTTAAAAAGTATTTGCAAATTTCCCTTGAGGGTCTGGGGAAAAAGGTGGAAATATTAAACTTCCCTACCTGGGGAAGACCTGTTATTCTCACAAACATTGGGGACTGCCATTTGATGGGCCAGGCCCTCAATCTTAGGGCATGCCTTTCTGAAACTTATTCCAGCACAGGAGAAGCCAAGCCTACTTACGATTATGCCTAAAAGTCACCCCCAGAGAACCTCTTTTGTTGCTCAGATGTGGCCTCTTTTCTCTAAGCTACCTAAAAACTCACTGCCCCCCCCCCCCTACGTGGGACATCACTCAAAAGGGTGTAAATCTCCCTGAAAACATGGAATATGACTCCTGGAGATAAACCTGACCCTGGCAAGTGGAAGTGAGGAAGGCTTCTGGACCAGAAGAGGGAAGAAAAATGTGACAAAATAAAAGTCTCTTAGTGGCTGAGAGATTTCGAATAGAGCCTAGAGGTCATTCTGGAGGTTATTCTTTGCAAGAGATGGATGGATGGATGGATGGATGGATGGATGGATGGATGGATGGATAGATAGATAAATATATATAGATAAACAAATATCTGTATCTATATATCTGTATCTACATTATCTATCTATCTATCTATCTATCTATCTATCTATCTATCTATCTATCTATCTATCTATCTATCTATCATCCTTATCCTATATCCCTTTTCAGTTTTGGGGGTATTGGTGTAACTAGAGGAAAATACCTGAAACTGTTGAACTGTAATACAATAGCCTTGATTGTTGAAGATGATTGAATAGTTATAGAACTTTTAAGGTGTGTCTATGTGATTGTGAAAACCTTGTGACTGACACTTCATTTTTCCAGTGCATAGAATGACTGATGAATAAGAAAAAAATGACAAAAAATTAACAATAAGGGAGCATGGGATGTTTTGGGTATTCTTTTTTATTCTAATTTTTAATTTATATTCTTATTTTTTTTGAATAATGAAAATGCTTAAAAATTTATTGTGATGATGATTGCATGGCTTTTTTTTTTTTTT
>PVIY010036276.1:0-25585 GCA_004026745.1 Myrmecophaga tridactyla
AAAAAAAAAAAAAATAGCAAACTAAATCTCAAGTAGAAGGAAGGAAATAACCAAGATTAGAATGGAAGTAAATGAAACAGAAAACAGAAGAACAATAGAGAGACTCAATAAAACCAAAAGTTTTTTCTTTGAAAAGATCAATAAAATCAGCATGCCTTTAGCTAGAGTGAGAAAGAGAAAAAGAGAAGATACAAGTGACATAAATCTGAAGTGAAAAGAGGTACATTACTACTGACCCCACAGAAATAAAAAGGCTCATAAAAGCATACTATGGACACTACACTATATGCCAATAAATTAGATAACTTTGATGAGATGGACAAATTCTTAGAAACACAGAATCTGCAATGATTCTAGAAAAAACAGAACTCAACAGACTAATTATAGGTAAAGAGATTGAATCAGTCATCAAGAAACTCCCAACAATGAAAAACCCATGACCATATGGCTTCAGATGAATTCTACAAAGCATTCCAAGAAGAAATAATAGCAATCCTGCTCAACCTTTTCCAAATTAAAAAGGAGGGAACACTAACTCATTCTATGAAGCCAGCATTAATCTCATCCCATAGTCATATAAAGATACTTCCATTGAAAAATTAGAGACTAATCTTTCTAATGAATAAACTTGCAAAAATTCGCAGGAAAGTATTTGTAAATTGAATCCACCACACATTAAAAGAAGTAAATCGGGCGGGCCACGGTGGCTCAGCAGGTAAGAATGCTTGCCTGCCATGCCCGAGGACCCAGGTTTGATTCCCGGTGCCTGCCCATGTTAAAAAAAAAAAAAAAAAAGAAGTATACACCCATGATCAAGTGGGTTTTATCCAGGTATACAAATGTGATTCAACATAAGGAAATTAATTAATGTAATACACATATTAACAATTCAAAGGAGCAAAAGTACATCATCATATCAATTTATGCACAAAAAGGCATTTGACAAAATCCAGTGTCTTTTCTTGATAAAATAACTTTAAAATAGGAATAGAAGGAACCTTCCTCAACATGATAAAGGCCATGTATGAAAAGCACACAGCTAACATCATAAGCAGTGGTGAAAAACTGAAAGCTTTCCCTCTAAGGTCTGGAACAAGAGAAGGAACCCTGTTGTCACCAGTGTTATTCAACATTGTATGCTAGAAGTTCTAGCCAGAGCAGTTAGGCAACAAAAAGAAATAAAAGGAATCCAAATCGGAAAGGAAGAAGTAAAACTTTCACTATTTCAGATGATGTGACTTTGTGATAGAAAGTCCCAATAAATTTACAACAAAGCTAGTAGAGCTAATAAATGAATGCAAGTAAGTGGTGGGTACAAGATCTACAAGCAAAAATTAGTTGTGTTTTTATACATTAGTGATGAGCAGTCTGAGGAGGAGGAAATGAAAACATTCCTTTACAGTAGGAACCAAAAGGAACCAAAATATCTAGTCATAAATTTAGCCAAGGATGTAAAGGACTGTACACAGTAAACTACAAAACATTGCTTAAGGAAATCAAAGAAGACTTAAATGAATGGAAGGATGTTCTGTGTTTATAGATTGGAAGACTAAATATAATTAAGATACCAATTCTACCCAAATTGATTTACAGATTCAATGTAATCCCCCATCAAAATTCCAACAGTATACTTTGCAGAAATAAAAAAGCCACCTATCAAATTTATTTGGAAGGGCAAAGAGCCCTAAATCATCAAAGACACCTTCACAATGAAGAACACAGTTGAAGGACTGACACTTCCTGACTTTGAAGTATGTTACAAAGATACAGTGGTCAAAAGACCATGGTACTGGTGTAAAGGTAGATATCTTGACTATGGAATCAAACTGAGAATTCTGAAATAGACCCTTATATCTATGGACAGTAGTCTGCCAGGTCTCCTCAACTGGGACAGAACAATCTGTTTAACAAATGGTGATGAGAGAACTGGATAGCCATAGCCAAAGAATGAAAGAGCATCTGTCTCCTACCATATACAAAAATTAGCTCACAATGGATTAAAGACCTAAATATAAGAACTAGGATTATAAAACTCCAGATGAAAATGAAGGGAAGTATCTTCAGGTTCTTGTAGAAGTCAATGTTTTCTTAGACTTCAAAGTCAAAGCTCAAGCAATAAAAGTAGAAATAGATAAATGAGAACTCTTCAAAATTTAAAAAATCTTTTGTGCTTCAAAGGACTTTGTTAAGAAAATGAAAAGGCAATTTACTCAGTGGGAGAAAAATTTGGAAGCCACATATCCAATAAGTATTTAATATCCAGGAAAAATGAAGAAATCCATGAACTCATATATGAGTAAGATAACCCAATTAAAAAATGTACACAGTCTTGAATAACTATTTTTCCAAAGAGGAAATACGAATGGCTGAAATCACATGCAAAGTGGCTCAACATCACTAGCTATTAGAGAAATGCAAATTAAAATCATGTTGAGATATAATTTCACACCTGCTAGAATGGCCACTTAAAAAACAGAAAACTGCAAGTATTTGAAAGGGTATGGAGAAATAGGAACACTTATTCACAGCTGGTGGGAATATAAAATAGTGCAGCCACTGTAATAGGTAGTCTGGTGAATTGCTCAGGAAAATAAGTATAGAATTATCATATGGTCAGGTAATACCGCTATTCAATATATAACCAAAAGATTTGAAAGCAGGGACACAAACAGGTAATGGCACACTGACATTGATGGGGCATTATTCACAATTAATGGAAGATGGGAGCAAACTAAGTGTCCATCACTTGATGAATGATAAACCACATGTGATATGTACATAAAATGGAATACTATTCAGCTATAAGAAGGAATGAAGTCCTGATGCATACCACAACATGGATAAACCTCAAGAACATTATGTTGAATGAAATCAGCCAGACCCAAAAGGATACATATTGTATGGTCTCATTGATATGACTGATTATAATAAGCAAACTCATAGAGTTAGAATCTAGAGTTTAGGTTACAAGGTGATAGAATGGGGGTAGTGAATAGGAAACTGATGCTTAAGTTGTGCAGAATTTCTATTTGGGTTGATTGTAAATGTTTGGAAATGGAAAGTGGTGATGGTAGCACATTATTGCATGTGTATTTAACAGCATTGCATTATGTATGTGAATGCTTAAAAGGGGAAGTTTTGGGTCATAAATTTTACTAGAAGGAAAGAAGATAAAGCATGGGCCTGTATAACACAGTGAACCACGTTGTGGACAATGGACTGTGGTTAGTAGTGTAAATATTTGAATGTTCTTTCATGAATTATAACAAATGTATGACACTATTACAAAGATGTTAATTGAGTGGTATGCGAAAAATACAACTAATGTAAACTATAGTTTAAAATATTAACTATAACATTAATATTTTCATGTTTAAAGTATTACCTATAACAATATTTTAATACTTCCATCAAGTGTAACAAAGGTACACACTAATCAAAGTATCAACAATAAGGGGCTATATTGGAGCATTGTCTTTTTTACATATTTCTGTAAACCTGCAACTTCTTTAATTAAAAAAACAACAATTATTATTTAAAAAACCTTATGCTAAGTGAAAGAAACCAGATGTACACTACTATAATGTATGATTCCATTTATATAAAATGTAAATTTAAATTAATTTATAGAGACAGAATCAGATAAGTGATTATAGAGGGATTGATAGATGACTGCTGAGGAGGGGTGGGGTATTTTTTTTCTGGAATAATACAAATGTTCTAGAATTGATTGTGGTGATGAATGCCACAACTCTGATTATCCTAAAAGCCATTGATTATACACTTTGGATGGATTGTATGGTATGTAAATATATCTCAATAAAACCTCTTAAAAATAAAAAGAAATCAGCCCTCACATTTATGGCCAACTGATCTTTGACAAGTTGGTAAAGACCATTCAATTGTGAAAGAATAGCCTCTTCAGCAAATGGCATTGGGAAACTGGATCTCTATTTGTAAAAAGAAAAAGGAGGAGGATCCAACTCAACAATGGATCAAAGGCCTTAATATAAGAGCTGGAAGTTTCAGACTCCTAGAAGAAAACATAGGGGAGCATCTTGAGGACCTCATGTTAGGAAATGGTTTCTTAAAATATTACACTCAGTACACAAACAACAGAAGAAAAAAATAGATAAATGGGACTTCATCAAAATTAAAACTTCTGTTCCTCAATGGACTTTATCACACACAAAAAAATAACAACATCCTACACAATGAGAGAACATATTTGGAAACCACCTATCTATTAAAGGATTAATCTCCAGAATATATAACAGAATCCTTCCACTTAACAGTAAAATGATTAACAACCTATTAAAAAATGAGCAAAAACTAAAACAGATATCTCTCCAAGGAAGATATACAAGTGGTCAGAAAGCACATGAATAGATGCTCACATCATTAACCATCTGGGAAATCAAAAACACAATGGGATATTATTTCACACCCATTAGAAAGGTTGCTATTAAAAAAATAGAAAATTACAAATGTCAGAGAGGATGTGGAGATAGGAACACTCATTAGTTGCTGGTAGCAATGTAGTAAAGTGCAGGCTTTGTGAAAAACAGTTTGGTGGTTCCTTAGAAAGCTAAGTATAGAACTATCATTTGACCAGCAGTCCTGCTACTAGGTATATACCCAAAACAGCTGAAAGCCTCGGCTTCAACAGTATTTGCACACTGATGTTCATAGTGGCATTATTCACAACTGCCAAAAGATGGAAGCAACCAAATGTCCATCAGCCAATGAATAGATAAATAAAATGTGTTAAATAACTATGATGGAATATTATTTAGCCATAAAAAGGAATGAAGTCCTGATACAAGTGATAACTTGGATGAATCTTGAAGATATGTTGAGTGAAATAAACCAGACACAAAAGGACACGTGTATGATCTTACTGTTTTGGAAAAATTAGAATAAGCAAACACAGTCAGAAGGTAGAATCTAGATTACTAAGGGACGGGGTGGTGTGGTAGTTAGGTTCAGGTGTCAACTTGGGTTGATGATGCCAGGTGTTGATGCCCCATTCTGTTTCTGTGGACTTAAATCTTCAGTATGTAAAATTCGTCTATGGCTGGTTACATTTGCAGTTGTCTAAGGTGAGTACCTTCCACAGTGAGTGAGGTTTAATTTAATTAGATGAAGGCTTAAAAGAGAGAGGTCAGAGGATTGCTCAGCAGCTCAGCATGCCTCATCTCAGCACCCACAGCTCAGCCCAGATATTTAGAGATGCAGAAAAGAATCTCCCTGCAAAAAGCCCTAGAACCCAGAAGCCAGGAGAGAAAACCAGCAGACATTGCCCCATGCCTTCCCATGTGACAGAGAAACCCAGAAGAAAGCTAGCTGCCTTTCCCCTAAAGAACTATAAATTTTTTAACTAAATAAATCCCCTTATTAAAATCTGATTCATCTCTGGTGTGTTGCATTCTGGCAGCTTTAGCAAACTAAAACAGGTGGGGATAGGGAATGGAAATTTAAGCTTTCAAATATATAGGATTCCTATCTAGAATGATGGAAATGTTTTATAATGGATAGTGGTGGTGATAGCACAGCATTGTGAATTCAGTTAACAGCACTGAAATATGTATCTGAATATGATTAAAAGAAGAAACATTAGATTGTATATATGGTAATAGATTAAAAAAATTGTTTAATCCATGGAACTATACTACAGAAACAGTGAAACCTAAGTTAAGTCATGGACTCTGATTAACAGTACTATTGTAAAAATGTTATGTCATCACTTGTAGCAAATGCTCCATGCCAGTGCAAGGTTGGTGAGGTGGTAAATGAGAATCCTGTATTTTATGTATGATTGTTCTGTAAATCCTCAACTTCTCTAATAAAAAAAAATTCAAAAGAAATACTATGATTTCCAAGTAAAAAGAAAGTTAGTGAGGAGAGTGGAATTGTTTTACATTTTTCCAAATTTCTTTAACACTTAGCTTAATACAAAAATAGCTGAATTCTTTTAGCTATTTCTGCACTCAGTGTTGTGATACGTTATTTTAGTTGAAGTTTATGAAGAAAATCCATTTCACGCAGAGGAGTAGTTAGAGAAATGGGGTGAATTTTAATGTTTTTTTAATGATATAATTGTGGGTATTGTTTGATAATGTATTTAACTCAGCAAGTGGTACAAATTCTTACAGATTAGTTGTGATATGGGATCTGAAATTGTATCAGTGAGCTTTTTCACTCTGTTGTGTTAAAATCCATTGGAATGTTTTGCACTTTGAATAGCTCTTTCACCCATGCAGGATTTTGTACCATCACTTTTTGGTTGTTTGGAATACAGTGGTTCACTGAGTGATGCACAGTTTCCAAATACTGACTTTTTAAATTACACAGTGTGGTAGTTAGATTCAGTTGTCAGCTTAGCCAGGTGAAGGTACCTAATTATATTGCTGTGGACATGAGCTGATGGCATGTGAACCTCATTTGTTGCTGATTACATCTGCAGTCGGCTAGGAGGCATGCCTGCTGCAATGGATGATGTTTGAGTTAATTGGTTGGTGCTTAAATGAGAGAGCACAAGGTAGCACAGCCCAAGTAGCTCAGCATACCTCATCTCAGCACTTGCAGCTCAGCCCAGGCCTTTGGAGATGCATAAAGGAATCACCCCGGGGAAAGTTGTTGGAACCCAGAGGCCTGAAGAGAAGGCCAGTAGAGATCACCCCGTGCCTTCCTGCATAAGAAAGAACCTCAGTTGAAAGTTAGCTGCCTTCCCTCTGAAGAACTAATGAAATAAATCCCCTTTTATTAAAAGCCAATCCATCTCTGGTATGTTGCATTCCTTCAGCTAGCAAACTACAACAGATTTGGTACCAGGAGTGGGGTGCTACTGCAGTTTGCAAATACCAGTCATGTTGGAGCAGTTTTTTTGGATGGATAAGGGGAAGATTTTGGAGGAACAGTGAAGAGAATGATGGAGAAGTCCTGGAGTGCTTGAAGAGACTGTTGTTGTAAATGGAATCACTGCCAATCTGGACAAAGGGGGACACAGAAGGGATAAATTGGAGTTTGCAGAGTGAGAGCCATGGAAGCTCGGGTCTGAAGCCAAGAAACCTCAGCCAGGAGAGTGGACCCACCTGTATGCATGGAGAGGGTGAGTCTCTCACCTCATTGCAGTGGAAGAGTTGTGCTGCCTTAGGCCTTGGAAAAGGGACAGCATGCTCCTTTGGAACTGGGGAGAGCCTGGCTGCCACCACATGGAGGGGTTAAGCGTGTGCCCCAGAAATGGCAGCAAGCCCAGGTGTGGCTTGGAGGAGATGGAGCCGAGAAAAAGGTGGTCTCCTCAGTGTTCCCTGAGGTTGATTTTGAAAGAGGCGGGCCACTGCATAGGCCCTTGGAAAGGGTGGGAGCTGAAGAATAAGTGACTTTCAGACTTTGAAATCCAATGGAGGTTGCCCTCAGGTTTTCAAAACTGTTTGGGTCTTGTGACTCTTGTGTTCCTTCCAGTTTCTCCCTAAGGAAATGAAATTCTGTATCTTGTGACTGTCCTCCTTTGCATATTGTCACCAGATAACTTGTTTTGAGATTCATAGGTCCACAGCTAGAAGAGAATTTTTGCACCTTAATATTGTTTAAGGTGATGTGTGTAGTTGCCAAGCTGACAATGGGTGGACATGTGATAGTTAGATTCAGTTGTCAACTTGGCCAGGTGAAGGTGCCTAGTTATATTGCTGTAGACGTGAGCTGATGGCATGTGAACCTCATCTGTTGCTGATTACATCTGCAGTTGGCTTGGAGATGCTTGCTGCAGTGAATAATGTTTGATTTGATTGGCTGGTGCTTAAATGAGAAAACTCAACGTAGCAAGCCCAAGCAGCTCAGCATATCTCATCTCAGCGCTTGCAGCTCAACCCAGGCCTTTGGAGATGCAGAAAGGAATCACCCTGGGGAAAATTGTTGGAACCCACAGGCCTGTAGAGAAGGCCAGTAGAGATCACCCTGTGCCTTCCTGTGTAAGAAAGAACCTCAGTTGAAAGTTAGCTGTCCTCTGAAGAACTAATGAAATAAATCTCCTTTTATTAAAAGCCAGTCCATCTCTAGTGTGTTGCATTCTGGCAGCTAGGAAACTACAACACACAGTAACAAAAAATTACATTTGAATGTATTGCCACTGATTTTATCAGAAGGACCTTGAAGTTTTGGGAAGCTGTCCAGCTCATGGTGGCCAATAAAAATTTTCCCAAATTCGAATTTTTTGCTCCAAAGCTCAAATTTTCCAGGAATAACAAACACAGCTAATTTTCTTTCTTTCATTCTTTTTTTGTAGTGACAGGCTCACTTTGTTCATTTTTGAGAAAATGTCTACAGATACTGTAGTCTAAATAATCAATTTGTCATGTATGTACATTGTAGAAAGTAGAAAGTAGAAAATAAAAATCTCCTGTAACTCCAGCCACTCATTTTGGTGAATATATTAGTAGGCACATGAATATATTAGTAGGCAAAAAATCGGTCCTAAGAAAGTTTTTCATTTAAGAAATAGGTTGTAAGAGTATTTGATGCTTGTTTGTTTCTCTTAGGACAACAGCGTTCTCGGATGCTCGCTACCCTTTTTAAGGATGAAAGGTGTCAGCAACTTGCTGCCTATGGGATCTTAGAGAAAATGTACCTAGATAGAATCATCAGAGGAAATCAACTTCAGGAATTTGCTGCTATGCTGATGCCCCACCAAAAAGCAACTACAGCTGATGGTAATGAATATGTCTTATAAGTAGGTGGTAGTATGTAGGTACAGACTACTGGAAAGTATGTTAAATTTTAAACATATTGCTATCCTTCTATGATATTTTTATATTTGCTGATATCTATATATAAAAAAGGACTAGTATATTGATGTGTTTCAATGCATATCATATATATACATGGGTTTAGGAGGTGAAAATATATATTAAAATAGCCCTATTGAAAAACTTTTTGTGGGATAATGCATGTTTGAAACTATTTGTAAAGGTAGAAAAATTATAAGCAATGCTTAATAATACTTTTGCATTACCATTTGTAATAGTAATATAATTAAATAATGCTTACTTTAATCTTAAACATTGGTTTGTAGCTGAGCATAATTATCTAGTCCTATTTTAGATAGCACAAAATTTGGCATAGTAGCTGTCCAATGTTAATCAGGGTAAAAGTGCTACCAATAAGAATAAAACTTGGTATCAAGCTTCCTAGTTAAGGGATACATTTACCCTTATCAGACTGATTTTGGCAGAGTTGCTTGTGCATAATCTCAGTAGTTGTGCTTTTATCTTGTATATTTGTATAAAGAGGTTTTAAACTAGCTTATAGCAATAGCACATGATAAAAATATAGATGTAGAAATCAGAAAATTGGAAAAGATCAAGATGGCTATGAAGATATATTAGATTCACTGCCTTGGAGTCGCTGCCATCATAAATGTAAGAGAATCTGGTTCTAAAGAGTCATTTTATGAGGGGTTGGCCAAAAGGTGCATACTTCACCTATCTACTCCTTACATCCCTGAGTTAAAACAGATCAGTGAAGGGATTGCCATGACCCCACTGATCTTTGAACACTTGCCTTCATTCTAGCATAAAAAAATGTCTTAGGTTCCTCTTGTAGTTTCCCTTCCCCAGACTTGAAATCAGTCATTTTTCAAGGATCCCTAGTTCTTTTTAATGAGGAATAGTATTTAGAAACCAAGATCTGGATGCTGAGTGTACTCCTTGCTACTTAATGAATTTCTTTTATTTAATTGCACTTTAAGAAGCGATCCTAGTTGATTCTCATCTTTCTCTCTAATGGAATTTTTTTTTCCCATGGAATATTCTTTGTAGATCCTCTGGAAAAATGCCTTTATGTATTAGTATTTAGGATTATTTGTGGTTCTTTTGAGCAGTTGGTTTTAATTGCTTATTTAAGCACACAGTGAGTTAATAAACTGTTTTTCCCATTTGGATTGGCTGCTAGAACTAAATTTGTAGTCTACCTGTAAAACATGTGTAGGACTTTAGTATGTGTTTTGGTTGTTGTTGCTCTTGTTTATCTTTTTTACTTTTATGTACTCTTGTCTTTTGTTCTCTGAATTCTTCCAGTCAACTTTAGATCTTTTTGCAATATGTCCGACAAGTTAGAAGTTATGAGAACATGGTTCTAGAGTTGATATAGTTGAGTTTCAGATTTAATTTTGACCTTTCTGGCTGTGAAAGAAAAATGAAGATATGATGTTAGGTTATACTTTTCAGAAAAGAGGACTGCTCGTTAGACTTTCAGAGGAAGCAAAGGATTCTCTGACTTCTCACTTGTATATTTGTATAGAGGATAGATGCTTTGTCTTCTTCCCCTTCCATTTTAGACTTAGCTGTCTTTATTTATCTTTCTTGGACATTTTTGTTGTATTATGAACTCAGGCTAGCAATCTTGATATTTTTGGATTGATTTTGTTTTTCACAATTGATTTGTTTAGTGTATTCCAGAGTTCTGCAGCCATCATCACTGATCTCCTTTCCATAGCTATAGACTTGCCTTTCTAGACATTTTATATCAAGGGAATCATGCAATTCGTGACCTTTTGTGACTGCCTCTTTCACTTACCATAATGTTTTCAAGGCTCATCCATGTAGCATTTATCAGTAATTAATTTTTTTATTGCTGAATGATATTCTAATGTATGTAAATACCACTTTTGTTTATCTATTAATCAGTTTCTACTATTTGGCTATTATGAATAATGCTGTTATGTATAATCATATACAAGTTTTTGTGTGGACATAATAGTTTCATTTTTTAGATATATACCTAGAAATGGAACTGCTGGTCAAATACTAACTCTATGTTTAACTTTTCGAGGACCTTCCATGCTGATTTCTAAAGCAACTGACCCATTTTACATCCTAGAACAGTATGTGAGGGTTCTGATTTTATATCCTTACCTACACTTCTTATTATCTGACTTATTTTGTTATGGCCATCCTAGTGGGCATGAAGTGGTATCTCATTGTGGTTTTGATTTACATTACCCAGATGGCTGATGATGTTGAGCATCTTTTAAAGGTGCTTATTGGCCATTTGTATGTCTTCTTTAGAGAAGTATCTATTCAGATCCTTTGCCAATTTTTTAATAAGGGTATGTGTCTTGTTATTGAAATAATTCTTTTTACAGGCATACCTTGTTTTATTGTCCTTTGCTTTATTTTGTTTCACGTATATTGCATCTTTGACAAATTAAATGTTTGTGATGACTCTGTGTTAGGCCAGTCTACCAGTATGATTTTCCCAACAGCATTTGCTCACTTTGTGTCTTGTCACATTTTGGTATTTTTTGCAATCTCTCAGACTTTTTCGTTATTTTGTCTGTTATGGTGTACTGTTTCTAGTGAACTTGCTGTTGTTATTGTAATTGTTTTGGGGTTCCACAAACTATGCCCATATAAGACAGGAAACAGTTGATTAATGTGTGTCTTCTGACTGCTCCATCAACCAGCCTTCCCCATTTCTCTCTTTCTTAGACTTAGGCCTCCCTATCCCCTGAATCACAACAGTATTGAAATTAGGCCACTTAGTAACCCTATAATCACTTCTAACTATTCAAGTGAAAGGAAGAGTCATGCGTCTCTTACTTTAAATCAAAAGCTAGAAATGATTAAGCTTAGGAAGATGCTTTGAAAGTTGAGATAGACTGAAAGCTAGGTCTCTTGCACCAAGGAGTTAGTCAATTCATGAATGCAAAGGAAAACTTCTTGAAGGAAATTAAAAGTGTTAGTCCAGTGAGCACAGTGATTATTTCATTTAATCATCAGAACAAATGTATGAGAAAGATGCTATTATACTTCCCATTTTACAGATGAGATAACAGCTCAAGAGAGCTTGAGTGGCTAACCTAAGAACCTGTTAACATTGATTGCCTTTGGAGAGATTCTAATGAGAGTGAGGAGTTTAATTTTTTTATTTTCTACTAAAATAATGAATATAAACTGATGTGTATATATGTTTAAATTTATTTTAATATCCACATACATTTTAACAAGTTGTTTTAGGACAGATTTTAAAGTTTGGTATGAGTTATAGTTCCACGGTTTTTCATTTTTTCTTCTAGCTGCTCTAAGACACTGGAGACCAAAAGAAATATCAATATAATGATTCAGCAGTCATACTCATTTGTTAAATCCTGTCTTCTCTATTATACTTCTCTTTCTCTCTTTTTTCTTTTTTTGTGAAAAAATAAAATATACAAAAAAGCAATAAATTTCAAAGTACCTTGCAACAGTTAGTTGTAGAGCAGATTTCAGAGTTTGGTATGGGTCACAATTCCATAGTCCATCAACACTCTCAATTTTAGATCATTTCATTGTTCCTGAGAGAAAGACAGCCAAAAAACACACCCTCACCAAATAGAGAATTCAAATATCCTCCTAACTCTTGTCCCTCCCCCTATTATGTATCCCTGGTATTGTTGATGTTTTCCTGTTAAACATAGCCCATGGCGTTCAATAGCGTTTTTCCCCCTGCACCCCAAAATTATACACTCTTTGTAGAAGATTCATACCTTTGCAGTAGTTCATGTAAGAACTTATTTATATTTGTAGTGTTATTCATTGGGATACATGAGTCAATACAAGCCCTTTCAATCTTGTTCACCTTCAGTTTGACAATATTACACACCCACTAGTGAACCGCCTTTACTTCTGTATTTGCTTACAATTAAGTTCAATGTCTTTAGGTAACTGTTCACCTGTCTCAAGCTTCTGTATATCTCTAGGCCCCCTATATTCTGTATTATAAACCTCTGATTTTACATTTACCATGGTCATAAAAATGAAATCATACAGTATTTGTCATTTTGTGATGGCTTATTTCATTCAGCACCATGCCCTCAAGGTTCATCCATCTTGTCATTGCTTCAGGGTGTCATTTCGTCTTACTGCTACATAATAGTCCATCGTATGTATATATCAAGTTTTGTTAATCCACTCGTCTGTTGATGGGCACTTGGATTGTTTCCATCTTTTGGCAATTGTAATAGTGCTACTATGAACAATAGTGTGCAAATGTCTGTTTGTGTCACTGCTTTCAGCTCTTCTGGGTATATACCAAGTAGTGGTATTACCTGGTCATAGGGCAACTCAATATTTAGTTTTCTGAGGAACCACCAGACTGTCATCTATAGTGGCTATACCATTATATATTCCCACCAGCAGTCCGTAAGTGTTCCAATTTCCACACGTCCTCTCCAATATTTGTTGTTTTCTGTTTGTTTAATAGTGGCTATTGTTATAGATGTGAGGTGGTATTTCATGTAGTCTTGATCTGCATTTCCCTTATAGCTAATGAAAATGAACATCTCTTCATGTACTTTTTAGCTATCTATATTTGCTCTTCGGAATAATGTCTATTCATATCTTTCGCTCACTTTAAAATTGGGTTGCTTGTTCTTTTGTTGTTGAGTTGTATAATTTCTTTATGTATACACGATGTCTGACCTTTATCCGATGTGTGATTTCTAAATATTTTCTCCCATTGAGTTGGCTGCCTTTTCACCTTTTGACAAAGTCTTTTGAGGCGCAAAAGCATTTGATTTGGGGGTGTTCTCATTTATCTGTTTTTTATTTTGTCGCTTGTGTTTGGGTGGAAAGTTTAGGAAGTTGCCTCCTATTAGTAGGTCTTGAAAATGTTTCCCTACATTTATGGTACTGGTTCTTATATTTTATGTTTGATCTACTTTGAGTTACATTTTGTATAGTGGGTAAGGTAGGGGTCTTTGTCATTCTTCAGGCTATTGATATCCAGTTCTCCCATGCCCATTTATTGCAGAGACTGTTTTTTCCCAGTTCAGTAGATTTGGGGGCCTTGTCAAAAATCAGTTGACCATAGATTTCATAGTCCATTTCTGCACTCTCGATTTGATTCCTTTGGTCAGTACTTCTGTCTTTGTGCCAGCACCATTCTGTTTTAACCATTTTGGCTTTGTAATAAGTTTTAAAATCAGAAAGTGTTAATCCTCCCACTTTGTTCTTCTTTTTTAAGATGCTTTTGGCCATTTGGGGTCTCTTTCCCTTCGAAATGAATTGGAAACTAGCTTTTCCAAGTCTTCAAAGTAGGTTGTTGGAATTTTAATTGGTACTGTGTTGAATCTGTAGAATCAATTTGGGTACAGTTGACATCTTAACTATATTTAACCTTCTTATTCATGAGCAGGGAATGTCTTTCCACCTATTTAAATCTTCTTTGATTTCTTTTAGCAGTGTTACACAGTTCTGTGTGTACAAGTCTTTTATATCTCTAGTTAAGTGCATTCCTAGATACTTGATTCTTTTAGTTGTTTGTTTTGAATGAAATTTTTGCTGTAATTGACTCCTCAGTTAGGTAATTGCTTGTGTATAGAAACATTACTGATTTTTGCACATTAATTTTATATCCCGCCATGTTGCTGAATTTGTTTATTAGCTCAGGTAACTTCGTTGTAGATTGTTCAGGATTTTCCTAGTATCATGTCATCTACAAATAGTAAAAGTTTTACTTCTTCCTTTCCAATTTGGATGCCTTTTATTTCTTTTTCCTGCCTAATTGCTGTCACTAGAACTTCTAGTACAATGTTGAATAATAGTGGTGACATAGGGCATCTTTGTTTTGTTCCCGCTCTTAGGGGGAAAGCTTTCAGTCTCTCTCCATTGAGTAGGATGCTGGTTATGGGTTTTTCATATATGCGCTTGATCATATTGAGGAAGTTACCTTATACACTTTTGAAGTATTTTTATCAGAAAGGCATGTTGAATTTTGTTGATTGCCTTTTTTAAAAATTTATTTTATTTTATTTTTTTAAATACCAAAGAACACGTAACAAACGCCAACATTCCTATTTTGATCATTCCGTTCTACATATATCATCAGTAATTATCAATATCATCCCATAGTTGCATATTCATCATCATGATCATTTCTTGGAACATTTGCATCTATTCAGAAAAAGAAATAAAATGAAAACAGAAAAATAAATTTATACATACCATACCTGTTACCCCTCCCTTTCATTGATCACTAGCATTTCAAACTAAATTTATTTTAACAGTTGTTCCCCCTATTATTTATTTTTATTCCATATGTTTTACTCATCTGTTGACAAGGTAGATAAAAGGAGTATCAAACACAAGGTTTTCACAATCACACAGTCACATTGTGAAAGCTATATCATTATCCAATCATCTTCAAGAAACATGGCTACTGGAACACAGCTCTGCATTTTCAGGCAGTTCCCTCCAGCCTCTCCATTACATCTTGAATAATAAGGTGATATCTACTTAATATGTAAGAATAACCTCCAGGATAACCTCTCGACTCTGTTTGGAATCTCTCAGCCATTGACACTTTGTCTTCATTTTGCTCTTCCCCCTTTTGGTCGAGAAGGTTTCCTCAATCCCTTGATGCTGAGTCTCAGCTCATTCTAGGATTTCTGTCCCATGTTGCCAGGAAGGTCCACACCCCTGGGAGTCATGTCCCACGTAGACAGGGGGAGGGTGGTGAGTTTGCTTGCTGTGTTGGCTGGAGAGAGAGGCCACATCTGAGCAACAAAAAAGGCTCTCTTGTGGGTGACTCTTAGGCCTAATTTTAAGTAGGTTTGACCTATTCTTTGTGGGGTTAAGTTTCATATGAACAAACCCCGAAGACTAGGGGCTCAGCCTATAGCTTTGGTTGTCCATTGCATTACAGTTCTACCTTTGTTCAAAATCAATTGTCAATATGTGTTTAGATCCAGTTCTGGATTCTATAATTTTGTTGCATTGACCTGTGTGCTCACACATGCAGTCAAACTATATTTTTCAAATTGTTTATAATAAATTTAACAGCCAGTAGAGTAATTTCTCCTTCATTCTCCTTCTTCAAGATTATCTTGGCTATTATTAGCCCTATATATCCAGGGCTTGTGAGAATATCCAGAATTCAACTTGGGGAAGTTGAATTTTCCCCCGTTCTCACCATTCCCCGAAGGGGACTTTGCAAATACTTTTCCACTCACTGATCAAATCACTTTGGGATTCATCAGGGCATCACTCTGGACAAACAACAAAATCTCATGTCCTACCCAAGGTTCCATGTACTTATGGTGTTCAACCAAGCTATCTATGTAAGTTATATTAGGAAATGCACTAGTCAAAATATAAATTTTGTACCAAATAAACATTTTTTGCTTTAGTCTCACACATAAGGTGAAATTTTAAAATATTAATTACCATCTATTTTCAGCACCCTGTAGTAATGACATTCCTTTGTTCTTCCCCATGCAAAAACATTTTTAAAATTTGTACATTTAGTCACTATCATTATACACTCCAGGCATTCCTAGATTTTACCGTCTCAGTCTTTATCGTCTATCTTTCTGATTTCATTTATGCCCCCAGCCCTCCTCCCTCTATCATTCTCACATTCAGCTTCATTCATTGTTTTAACATAATTGTATTACAGTTAGGTAGTATTGTGCTGTCCATTTCGGAGTTTTTACATTCTATCCTGTTGCACAATCTGTATCCCTTCAGCTCCAATTACCCAATATCTTATCCTATTTCTATCTCCTGATGGTCTCTGTTACCAGTGAAATATTCCAAGTTTATTCACTAATGTGAGTTCATATCAGTGAGACCATACAGTATTTGTCCTTTTATTTTTGGCTAATCTCACTCAGCATAATGTCCTCAAGGTCCATCCATGTTGTTACATACTTCATAACTTTATTCTGTCTTAAAGCTGCATAATATTCACCTTGTTTAGCCACTTGTCTGTTGATGGACATTTTGGCTGTTTCCATCTCTTTGCAGTTGTAAATAATGCTGCTATAAACATTGGTGTGCAAATGTCCTTGTCCTTGCCCTTATGTCCTTTGAGTAGATACCTAGCAATGGTATTGCCGGGTCATATGGCAGTTCTATATTCAGCTTTTTGAGGAACTGCCAAACTGCCTTCCACAGCGGTTGCATTATTTGACATTTCTGCCAATAGTGAATAAGTGTGCCTCTTTCTCCACATCCTCTCCAGCACTTGTCATTTTTTGTTTTACTGATAATGGCCATTCTGGTGGGCGTGAGATGATATCTCATTGTGGTTTTGATTTGGATTTCTCTAATGGCCAGGTAAGTTGAGAATCTCTTCGTGTGTCTTTTGGCCATTTGTATTTCCTCTTCTGAGAAGTGTCTGTTCAAGTCTTTTGCCCATTTTGTAATTGGGTTGTCTGTCTTTTTGTTGTTGAGTTGAACACTCTCTTTATAAATTGTGGCTACTAGACCTTTGTCTGATATGTCGTTTCCAAATATTGTCTCCCCGGTGTAGGCTGTTTTTTACTTTCTTGTTGAAGTTCTTTGATGCACAAAAGTGTTTAATTTTGAGGAGTTCCCATTTATTTATTTATTCTTCAGTGCTCTTGCTTTGGGTGTAAGGTCTATAAAACCGCCTCCAAGTATAAGATTTATAAGATATTACCCTACATTTTCTTCTAACAGTTTTATTGTCGAATGCTTTTACAGCATCAATCAATCTTTTGGTTTTATTGATTCTTTCTATTATTCTTTTTTTCTCCCATTCATTTAACTCTGCTTTAATCTTTGTTATTTCTCTTCTTTTATTTGCTTTAGGGTTAGTTTGCTGTTTTTTCTCAAGTTTCTCCAGCTGCGCAGTTAAGTCCTCAATTTTTGCTGTTTCTTTTTTAATATAGGCATTTAGGTCAGTTAATTTTCCCTCTCAGAACAGCTTTTGCTGCATCCATAAGTTCTGATATGTTGTATTCTTGTTTTCATTTGTTCCCAAATAGCTTCCAATTTCTATAGCAATTTCTGCTTTGACCCACTGGTTGTTTAAGAGTGTGTTATTTAGTCTCCTTATATTTGTGAAAGTTCTCATTCTTTGGTCGTTATTGATTTCCAGCTTCATTCCACTGTGATCAGAGAAAATGCTTTGAATAATTTCAGTGTTTTTAAATTTATAAATATCTGTTTTGTGTCCCAGCATATGATCTGTCCTAGAGAGTGTTCCATGTGCATTAGAGAAGAATGTATATCCTAGTGTTTTGGGGGTGTAATGACCAATATATGTCTGTTAGGTCCAATTTGTTTATCAGATTGTTTAAGTTCTCTATTTCCTTGCTGATCCTCTGTCTGACTGTTCTATCTATAGAGGAGAGTGATATATTGAAATCTCCTACTATTATTGTTGGAACATCTGTCACTCCCTTCAGTTTTGTCAATGTTTGTCTCATGTACTTTTGAGCTCCTTGATGGGAGCATAACATTTATGATTATTTATTCTTGGTGAATTGTACCTTTTATTAATATATAGTGCCTTTCATTATCTCTTATGATGTCTTTACATTTAAAGTCTATTTTGGCTTATATTAGTATAGCTACTCCTGCTTTCTTTTGGTTACAGCTTGTGTGGAACATCTTTTTCACTTTCAATCTATTTGTATTCTTCTATCTAAGGTGAGTGAGTGTCTTGCAAACAGCATATACCTGGATTATATTTCTTAATCCATACTACCAATCTGTATCTTTGTAGTGGTAAATTTAGTCCACTAACATTCCCAGTTATTACTGTTAAAGTAATATAAGCAATCATCTTATCCTTTGGATTCTTTTTGTCAGATGTATATATTCTTTTCCCTGTTTCTCTTTTTCTTCTTTAGGTTACACTTACTGCTACTCTTCAGCTCTGTGCCCTCCTCTAGACTTCCCTGTCCTGCCTTTTTTTTTTCAGCCATCAGAACTCATGTAATGTTATTTAGCTAGTTGGATGTATGAGTCTAGCTCAAAAGAGAGATTTGGATTGGAGGTATATATATGATATACATATGGTTATGCGTGACGTAACCAAAGCATGTTGGTTGTGTTGAGATACTTTCAGAGGAAAGAAGAGTGGCGAATGCCTAATTGAGCTTTCTAACATTTAGAGGTAAAGGTGAGGAGGAACCGGCAAAGAAGACTGAGAATATGGGAGTAATATGGGAGATAGGAGAGTAGAGAAAAATTAGAAGAGTATGAGTGAAATTCAGGAGAAGGGGAAGGGGTTGTTCTAAGAAAGAGGTTCTCTGCTTCGTCAGATTAAGTTGGATAGACAATACTTCTCTTGAAGCCTCTAAGTATATCTTATTTCCAGCATCTATCTTAATAATTGGCCTATACTTAGTGCTCAACAGAAATATTCAATAAGAATTGGATGAGCCCAGCAGTCTTGATATCTTAGGGGCAGGGCCTTAAGTTCAGAGCTTTTTCAGGTCCTTTACTACACCACTTACAGGAGTGAGGATTTTATGCCTGATTCTCTCAGTAAAGTTAACTGATCCTGCCTTCATATCATTTGCCTCAGAGTAAGGTTCTTGTGAAGTGCCCCAAAGAATAAAGATCAGGGACTTTATCAAGGTTGTAGAACAGGTTGCATGATTATATGACTACAGGTTTGCTAATAAAAATTTGTGCTTATAGCAGGAAAAGAAAAGTCAATGATAGCTTGCCTCAGAAAACAAAACCCAGAATCCAAAGAATTGAATCCATTCAACTAGTAACTACTCATTTTCTAAATAGGTTATTTTTATTTAATTTAAAGTGTTTCTAAATAAATCATTTTGGTTACTTTTAAAATTCTGATGAGAGAAATAAAGATAATGATTATGAGTTATTACATCCGTAGGAATTTTTAGGAAAAAAATTAATCTTTTTAGAGTGTAAAACTAATTTCAACCTTACAGTTACCTTATTTATATTTATTTAAGGTTCTAGCATCTTGGACAGAGCTGTTATTGAACACAATTTGTTGTCTGCAAGCAAATTATATAATAATATTACTTTTGAAGAACTTGGAGCTCTTTTAGAGATCCCTGCTGCTAAGGTATTTTCTTGTTTCTAATACATAAAAATGAAGTTAAACAGACCAAACTTTTGAAGTATAAGAAAATAGAATATGACTGGTAAATGTTGGCAACTACAATAAAAGATATATATATACTTCAAATAAATGGAAAAAAATTGCTTAAATGTTAAAATATTGCAGTAATGGAATTGTCTTAGTTTTTGAGGGCTTTAAAATTCTGTTTTATGATAAAGCATCCTAGAAGGAATTCTTAAGAATTCTAATCCTAGAAGGGAGTTCCAGGTTATGAACTTGTGAATGATTATGGTAATACTTTAGGCTATTCTATTATAACTTTTAAGCTTGATTTAAATTAAGATATTGACTGACTTATAAGGAATTTATTCTTAGTCATGATAAGGGTTTCGTTGGTTATGTTTAAGTTCTAACAAAGTAGCAATTGTATTTGGAGTTTATCTCATATCATTTACAAAATATTCTCTTAATTTTAAATAATATTAAAAGCTGGCAGTAATTCTTACTTGTACATATACTATGCAAACATTTAAGTTGTGTAGTTATGGGTCACATCCCTTTTTAGTGAAGTCTTAATTTAGGATTTCCTAACACCATTCCTTCAATCATAGACATTCAAAGGGAGTACAACGCTTTGGGAATAAAGGCTTAAGTTACCATTAAAAGTTTCTTGCTTTTTAGGCTTTGAGGTATGGTCGCTTGCTGAGATTACGGGAAATGTATGCACTTTTAAGAGAAAATGCTAGTCACAATCTGTTCAGCAAAGATGTAGGATTGATTGGGAGGATGGTCGTAATAAAAAAAATGATCAAGTCCGAACTCAGTTTTCTTACAAGTAATAAACATGAAAATATGTGTTTAGGAGGTAAGGTAAAGAAACTTTTGTTCCCTTTTAATTGTCTCATAAACCCTTTCAATTCCTTTTTTTTTTTAATAAACTTTTTGTTTATTTTTTTGCATGGGCAGGTACCGGGAAATGAACCCAGGTCTCCAGCATGGCAGGCAAAGACTGCCTGCTAGCCATCGTGGCCCACCCTCAATTCCTTTTTTTTTTATGCTAAATGGTGGGGTGTCACATTTCATTCTTTTGCCTTGTGACTATCCCACTATTGCAGCACCATTTGTTGAAAATAATTTGGGGGAGGTGGGGAAGTACATGGGCTGGAAATTGAACCCATGTCTCTTGCAGGGCAGGCGAGAATTCTACTATTGCACTACCTTTGCACTCCTCAATTGCTTTTTAAAATTTGAACATCAATGCCTTCTTTTACATTTTTCTTCAAAAATACTACTTCCTTAAAGACTTTTTGGGGTAGTGAACACTGTGAAAATTGAAACGTAATAAAATTAGAAAAACGAATTTGTTTTTTGAGATCAGAGGTGTGATTCATAGTGAGAGGAAGAATTGTTAGTTTGATTTTAAACAGAGAGGAGAAAATTGATAGAAGGGCTAGATTCTTATCCAAAATCTCACAATATGATAAACAGATCCCAAATGACTTAAAATGGTCACGGTCCCTGGAAATATAATATGCAGATTTACGAGATTTACTCTTACAGTAAATTGCAGATGAACATAAATGTATTGCTCAGTGATTGGTACCTAAACCACGAGCTTTAAGGTATCTTATATGTGAATAACTTAGATGATATGATAATTAAATGTTGAAGTTTCTGAAAGTTTTTTTGGCTTCTTTTTTTAAAAAAAAAAACAGGCAGAAAAGATAGCATCTCAAATGATAACAGAAGGACGTATGAATGGATTTATTGATCAGATTGATGGAATAGTCCATTTTGAAAGTAAGAGGTTTTGTTTATTTCTGTTTTTATTAAATTATAATGAACTGTTGTTTATTTATCATTAAAACATGTTGAACAGTTTCCTTTGAACCAGAATCTTGTTACTGGAATGAGCCTGTTTCTCAAGTAAACAATTTTAAATAATTCTTAAGAAGTGAAAAATGTATACATATCTGTTTGCTTATTGTGGCGTTTTCTATGCTGAGGAAAAATTTGAAACTATAACTATTGTTTTAGTTTCATTTACTCATCAAATATTTACTGACCACATTCCATGTATCCGGCATACAGAAATAACAGTTGCAGTTCTGTTCTTCAACAGCTCATTAAGCTAATGAAAGCAACAAGTAAATAGATCCCTTGACTTCCCCATTGTTTCAAGCCTCCTGATCCCCTTATTCTACCTCAGTTACAACCTGGATCTTTCTGTACCCAGAACTGTTCTACTTGTAAATTTTTAATTTGAACTTTTCGCACTCTGACCACAGCCTTCTTCCTATCCTTTCTAATGTTATCTCTTAGTTACTCCCACTTTAGGTCTTCTTTGACCACATTGGAACTTCTGCTCCATTGACTTTTCTACTTTCTTCCCCTTCTTTTTTTTTGTCTTTACTTCTTTTCCTGTCTAGTTTGGATTTATGATTCATTATTTCATTGAGTCTTTTGCAGATATCCCACAACACTTGACTTTTGACTTTTTGTTCTAGCTGTTCAACTCCCACTTTGAAGAAACCCATGCTGCATCTTTTCCATGCCTATGCTTGGTAGCTAGCTGTTGTTGCTTGGAAAACAGAACACCAGACAGACTGATACCACTGTAAATTCAAGGTCATGGGTCTTCAGTGCTTCCTGGGATTCCTGATATATTTCTCTATTCCACCTCTTTCCTGCTCTGTAATGACTATTTTATTTTTTTCCCCCTTAAATATCTGGCATTTCGCCTCCTTCATTCTCAGCAGAAAACCTTATTTCGTATTACACACACACAGCTATCTTTCTGAAACTATCTTAGCAAATTTATAAACTTCTAAATTCTTCCTTCTTGTTATAATATACATGGTACCTGTTTACCTATCCAATCTGTCCATGTGTACTTTGGATCCCTTCACAGCCCCTGCAAAAAAACAACTTCTATAGGAACCTTAGGTTAGCAGGTACTTTCTCTGTTTTCATTCTTTCCTTCTGTGTTGGCTTCTTTCCTTTAAGCATACTCAAATTGCTCCCATATTAACAAAAATCTTTTCAGGATCTTGCATTCCTTCTGGATATCACTGTATCCTATGAGAAATGTTATTTTTCATTCTTCACCTGTTACACACTTTCTAATTAACTTCAGTTTTGCATCTGTCACTCAATTAAGATTGTTTTTGCAAGGTTTCCAATGACTTATTTACTGCCAAATCAAGTAGATACCTTTTAGACTTCATCTTAACTTTTCAGCATTTCAGATATGGTTGATGATTTGCTCCTTTTTTTTGTGCAATTTTATTGAGATATATTCACATACCATATAATCTTCTGAAGTATACAGTTATTGGTTCACAGTGTCATCATATAGTTGTGCATTCATCATCACAATCAATTTTTGAACATTTTCATTACTCCAAAAACAGTAAAAGTAGAATAAAGATAAAAATAAAAGTAAGAAAGGACACCCAATTCATCCCATACCCCTATTATTTATTTATTTTTTGTCTTTATTTTCTTACTCATCTGTCCACACACTGGTTAAAGGAGTGTCAGTCACAAGGTTTTTACTGTCACGCAGTCACACCATAAAATCTATATAGTTATATGTTGATCTTTAAGAATCAAGGCTGCTGGATTACAGTTCAGCAGTTTCAGGTATTTCTCTCTTAATTGCTCCAATATGCCAAAAACTAAAATGGGATATTTTTATAGTGTATAAGAATAACCTCCAGAATGACCTTTCAATTCTATTTGAAATCTCTTAGTGACTGAAATTATTGTGTTCCATTTTTCTTCCCCCATCGATTAGGAATCCCACGCTGCCAGGGCCAGGCTTATCCCTGGGAGTCATGTCCCACGTTGCCAGGGAAATGTACACCCCTGGAAGTCATGTCCCACCTAGAGGGGAGGATAATGAGTTTACTTGCAGAGTTGGTTCAGAGAGAGAGGCCACATTTGAGCAACAAAAGAAGTTCTCTAGGGCTGACTATGCTTCTCCTTTTCAGGAATAAGTTTCATTAGGGCAAGTCCTTGACCTATTAAATTGGTAGTCCCCACTACTGGAGAAAATATCAGGTCTTCCCCAGGTGGGGAAGTTTAATATTTCCACATCTTTTCCCATCCCTCAAAGGGGACTTGCAGATACTTTATCTTCTGGGCAGATTACTCTGGGATCTATGGGGTATCAATTAACCTATACAAACCAACAAGATCTCACTCCCTATTTGTGGATCCATGTAATTATGCTGTTCGAATAAACTGACCATACAAGATAAATTAGATAGTGTGTGTTCTAGTTTGCTAGCTGCTAAATGCAGTATACCAAAATCAGAATGACTTTTAAAAAGGGGAATTTAATAAGTTGCTAGTTTACAGTTCTAAGGCAGAGAAAATGTCCAATTAAAACAAGTCTATAGAAATGTCCAATCAAAGGCATCTAGGGAAAGATACCTGGGTTCAAGAAGGCCGATGATATTCAGGGTTTCTCTCTCATCTGGAAAGGCACATGGCGAACACAGTCACAGTTTCTCTCTCGGCTGGAAGGGCACATGGTGAGCAAGGCATCATCTGCTACTTTCTCTCCTGGCTTCCTGTTTCATGAAGCTCCCTAGGAGGCGTTTTCCTTCTTCATCTCCAAAGGTCACTGGCTTGTGGGCTCTCTGCTTCTCATGGCTATGTCATTATGCTCTGCTCTCTCTGAATCTCCTTCTTTCTCCAAAATGTTTTCTCTTTTATAGGACTTCAGAAACTAATCAAGACCCACCCAAAAGGATGGAGACATGTCACCTAATCCAGTTTGACAGCCACTCTTGACTAAATCACATCATTCAGGGAGATGATCTGAGTACAGTTTCAAACAGACAGTATAGAATAGGGATTCTTCTACCTTTATGAAATGGGATTTTGATTAAAACATGGCTATTCTAGGGTCCATACATCCTTTCAAACCAGCACAATATGCTACAGAAAATATAAATTTTCACCAAATAAGCATCTCTTCCTTTGCTCTCACACAGAAATTAAGTTTTAATATATAGTCAGTATCATCCTTTACCCTTTAGTCTGATTTACTTTAGTCCCACCCAGATCGTCTTCATTCATTTCTCTAATTGAAGTCTGGTCTCGTTTTCAGCTTTTTGAACAGTTGTTGCATGGGGTGATGCTGACCTTCATAGCTATAGAACTCTAGCTCTGAATATCAGGTGTCACACAAATACCTGAAGTTCCAGGGAGCAACCGGGTTATACATAAAGAGCTCAGCATCACAGCATTTAGAAATAACAGTTACAGCTCTGGAATAGATATGACTGTTGTAAAAGCTTACAATCTAGGAGCCTGTACAATAAGCCTTCTCCAGATAACCTGTGCTCTCGAATTCATTTCTCAGAGTTTGCTTATTATAGTTAGTCCATATTAATAAAGCATTATAATATCTGTCTTTTTGTTTCTGGCATATTTTACTCAACATACTGTCCTCAAGGTTCATTCACCTAGTTATATACCTCACAACTTCATTTCTTTGTGCAGCTGCTCTGTATTTCATTGTGTGTATACACCACAGTTCACCTTTCTATTCATCAGTCGATGTACCTTTAGGCTACCTCCATACATTGCAAATTGTGAATATTGCCTTTGTAAACATCAGTGTGCAAATGTCCGTTTGTGTTCCCTCTTTCAGTTCTCCCAGTTATATACCTAACAAAGGGATTGCAGAATCATAAGGCAACCCTATACTTAGCCTTCTGTGAAACCACAACAC
>PVIY010036277.1:0-25571 GCA_004026745.1 Myrmecophaga tridactyla
TTGATCACAGTCCAAGGCAGACTGAGCCTCCCAAAGACAACTTAGCCCCAGTTTAGAGCTCTAGGTGGTACTTCCAGGGAAGATTAGCTCTCGCCTTGGGAAAATACAATCCAAGTCAGTCCTTGGGGAGGCAAGAGGATAAGGAACTCCAAAACCAATGTGTCATAAGAAGTGGGTGGAAGTAAAGAATGCATCTCCTGGTCTTAGACAACAGTGACCATGTTTCCTCTCCCCTCTTTAGCTACCACCCACCATTGGAATAGTTTACTAAGATGAACTCATGCTAGTCAAATGAAGGCTAAAATACCTCTCTCTTGCTGCTTGCGGTTCTCAATGATGCCTGGTGTATCCACAAAAGTGACCCGCTCCAGAAGTTTGTGGGGAACCTCTATGCCAATCAGCTTCTCCAGGAAATTCTGTCCAAACTTCTCAAGAGGTGAGAAGGACCTGCTGCTGTCAGCAGCCATGACGATTCCCTCTATGGTTTTCAGCTTGGGCCCATGCATGAGGACAGTGAATTCGGAAGTGGTGGGCTCAGCGCCTACACACAGGGCATAAGGTTAGTGGGAAATACAATGATCTCTGGGAAACAGACCTAGTGAGTGCAAAGGATGTAATAAGCAGGGAATGTTTTGCCAAAGGAATAGAACCCTGTGTTTGTTAAGCTGCTGGTTTCTTGTATATATAATATACGTACATATATGAAGACTCATATAAATGTTAATTTTTATAGTATTTACATATGACATTTTAACACCAACAATCACATAAGAAAACCTGTTACCTGTATAGAGCTGGTAGCGAGTATCTTCCAACCCAAGAAGGTAGTTTATCATAGTTGATTTACCAACACTCCACGGTCCCAGGAATAGCACCATTGGCTTAGAAGTAATTTCCCCATCTGTAGGCATGGGGAAATGGAAGTGAATCAATAAAGTTTCTTATTACAGGGGTGGTATATTTCTTCAAAGCTGTCTGTCATCCCAGACAATCCATCTAATTGAATTCTATACTGGATCAGACAGTGTGTAGCAATCAGTGGCTCTTCTGTTGCTACCTAAGTGTGTTTACTCAGTTAGAAGAAACTAGAAGACCTTATTTTGGCCTTGCACAGATCCATGGCACATTTGCACCAGGAGGAGGATCTAAGTGAATTCAACAAACACTGACACAGAGCTCACTGTGGTTAGGGTCTCATGAGCTAGATCTAGAGGAGAATAGTTCATAAAGGGGGAAGGGGAGAGCTTCTAAATGGAGAGAAATTACAACTCTGCCATCTGGATTGATAACAGAAAAGAAAGGATATGAAAGAAGCTTATTCAGTCTTAAATGGTCTGGTTGGTATGCCCTGCATGTCCCCAGCCTCTGCAGCTGTCTCCTCCCCTTAGCTATGGCTACCAAACACCCCCACCTCAGGTTCAGCCCAACTCTGTGCTCTAAGGCCGGAATCCAATATTAGTCTGCAAAGTCCATGACAAACTTGCCAGAGTCTGAGATCAAACACTGAATTGGCAGCTCTTGGGCTCAGTGCCTAGTGTCTTTCCAAAGGCCATGTTTGAGAGAAGACCCTACATGGACCAGTCCAGCTGGGATCAACAAGAAGAAAAAGAATTCTCTAGTGCTTCCAGAACCAGGCAGGAGGAGGGAGCAAGAGGCTTTTTGACCTGGATGATGGCTGCTCTTGTTGCTGATTTGTAGGCCTGAGCTCCGTCGCCCCCTCTCTAAACTACAGCATCTAGGGTTGCCTCTGCATATTTTAAGTTCTGCAGACCTTGTTGTCTCTCTGAGCCTGGCAGATAGTTCTCAAAACAGTGGACATGCAGTTTTTTTCATTTATTTTCTAAATTTCTATTTTTTTATTTTTATTTATTTAGTTTCTTGATTCAAAAGTCAGAAATATAAAAAGATGTACAGTGAAAAGTCTATCTGTGTCCCCCAGCTGCCCAGGTATAACATCCTCTCTTTGAAGTAGCCACCACTAGTTTCTATGTATTCTTTCAGATATTTTAATGCATATCTAAGCAATATTGATATTTATATATATCATACATCCCATCTTTTTTATATAAATGTTAGTACCATATACTGCCTATTCTATACCGGCTTTTGGATATGCTGATTTTCCTTCTCTGGGGTGAAGCTAAATTCCTAGAAGGCCAAGATGGTGTCTTTAAATGATGGGCACATATGTATTACCCAGAAGTAATACCATGTCCCTGCCCCATCCCATTCTACTGTAAATACAGTAAGATGTACACATATCTCTGGGTATCAGCTACTAGCTTGGGGACAGGAAAGGATAGGCAAGATGAGAAGGAGGTAGGACTCCCCAGTTATAATCACAGAGCTTTCACAAAGGAAAAACAGCTCAAATGACGCTAAGGGAAACTCTGAACCTCTAAGTTTTCTGAGAAAAACCACAAACAGGGCTTTTCCAGGGGTGCTGCTGTTTTACTCCTCTACAGCAGGGGGCGGTACTGGCTTTATGCAGGAGACTACAGATGAGACCCTGAGGGAGAAGGTTATATAGAAAGCCACCCAAAGGGTAGGTATTGGTGAGAGACTCAAGAAGAGCCAAGTTCAGAAAGTGAGAGCTGGAGCCAAGAGCTTGAGTGCCTTCTGGAGAAGTCCAGGTGCCACTGTCTCAGGCAGCCCAGAGCCTCCTGGCCTCTGCTGTTTTCCAGACCGGAGTTGCCTAGTAGGTCTAAGAGAGGCAAGTGTGGAGATAGAGGAAACCAATTGAGATGTTTTCTGTAACTTCATACCGATGCCTACACATCCTCATGGAAGCAGAAGAGGAAGATTTGCCTTTAGGTTTGCAAGAAACAGTATAGGTAGTTGTGAATTCCCCTAGAGGAAATGTAGAAAATTCTAGTTCTAATTCCAGCTGAGTGATCCCTAGCAGCCCAGCATCTCTCTAGCCATCAGGTTCCTCGTCTCTGACATAGGAATAATATATGCTTGATAATAGCGCATCTACATTATAGCCATCGAGAGAATTAAATGAGAAAGAAATAGCCGATTAACACAAGAAAAAATTTAGAATGTCATTCCCAGTGAAAACAAGATACCACTGTTAAGGTTTAAAAAGAATTATAATGCTTAAAAATGGCATTGATTTGGGGAAACAAGAACTCTCATATACTGTTATTGCAAGTACAAACTGGTACAATCTTTGGCAACAACCATCAAAATGTTTTCCACTTTTGAAAATTTATCCTGTAAGTATATTTGCATGAAACATACAGGTATAGTCATTTTAGTAGTGTTTTTGACATTTTTTTTAATGAATACTATGAAGGCATCAGGAAGAGTACTGGAGATCTGTACACACACACAGTTTGCATGATATGATTTCATTTTTATAAAACAAACCAAAAATAGTGTATGTGGCTTTCTAGACAGAGGAAATATCTAGAAGTGTTCACAAAGAAACTTTAACAGTGGGTCTCTGGGAGTGGAATTAGAGAAGATGGAGATCAAGAAAGGGACTTCTGGGCGGGCCATGGTGGCTCAGCAAGCAAGAATTCTTGCCTGTCATGCCAGAGGACCCGGGTTCGATTCCTGATGCTTGCCCATGTTAAAAAAAAAAAAAAAAAGAAAGGGACTTCTGTTTTTCAAAGTATTCTATTCTGTACTATTTGAATCTTTTGCAATAAGTATACCTTATTTTGAATATTTTGAAAACCCATTCTAAAAAGAATCCATACCCAAAGGAAAACATAATGGGAAAGGCTAAGGAGGAGAGCGGGAATCTAGGCCAATCCAAGGAATTAGGACAGAATGTTGTAAGTGAAGAGGGAGCCCTTGTGGGGTTTTGAGCACACGAGGGAGTTGGCATTATTGCAAATGGAAGCCAAAACCTGAGTTACTGAAAAGTAAATGCTGTCTGAAAAACTCCTTTGTGAATTAGAGAGCACTCTTCCTAGGAAAGGGATGATTCACATTCCTGAGGTATCCACCCTTTCTGATTCCTTAGGGGAGCTGAGCTCCAAGTATAGTCCCTTAATCTGTATGGGCCCCAAGGGCATCTGTTGGGTCAGAGATGCCTCAGCTGTCAAAGTCCATGGTTTCCTTCAGGTGCAGACCCCCACCTCTGGGCCCAGGTGGCTTTACCTGTAATCTCATGCTGCCGCAGTTCATTATATTTATAAGACTGCTCTAGGGGCTTGATGGATGAATGGTAGATCTTTCGCAGCCGCTGCAGCACCACTGGGGACAGAGAGAGCGAGGGGAGAGCGTCAGACAGGGCAGATGCCACCAAGCTCTCCCACCATGGAGTTACTCTTGGCAGGTAACTCCACCTGCAGCTCCATCATGGTTGGTAGGAAAGGGTTGCCTCCCAGCAACCATGCAATGTATTAGCATTCATGGGGAACTTGGTTCACACCCCACACCTCAGCAGAATTCAAACCAAAAGGCATTCTTCTACCTACCCACCCACCCACCCCCAAAAAACCTAACTCTGTTCTCCCTCTCCACCCCAAGAGAGCTTGCTGCTCTCTGGAGGGCAGTTTAACTAGAGGTTCTTCCCGTGGTAGGTGAGAGCGCCGTCTCTCTTTCTCTACTCCCACCTCCACAAGTGCTTGCCTTAGGCTTGGAGGACAAGAGGGCATGGCCCCCACAGGCCACAGGCCTGCTACCCTGGGCCCTCACCAGTTCTGTACTCCCAGATGCCCCTGAGAGGATCAGCATCCACAGACCCTCTTGGAAAGAGCTCCCAGGAGAAGATTAAACTCAGCTCCTTGACTCTCCAGGGCAAGGCTGGGAGGTTACAGGTAGGAGGTTGAAGGGCCAAGTGGAAGGACCAGGGAGCCAAGGGTCAGGCTCCCAGACCTTACCCTCACTCTGCCACTCTAGCTGTGTGGCCACAAGCCAATTGCTGCCTCTCTCTGAACTTTAGGTAGCTCATTCATGAAGAGGAGACTAGAAGCCAGCAGAAATCCTTGAGGATGAAATGAAATACTGAGCATAAAAGGCTCTATAAACTGTAAAAAATAATAATAATTTTTAAAACTTAATATGTACAGAATTTTTATTTGGGTTGATTGTAAAGTTTAGAAATGGGTGGTGGTGATGTAGCACATTGTGAGTATAATTAACAGCAATGAATTATATATGTGAATGTGACTAAAAGGGGAAGTTTTAGGTTATATATATGTTACTAGAATAAAAATTAAAAGGTAGAACATAGGTCTGTACAACACACAGTGAGCCCTATTATAAATATAACTATAGTTAATAGTACAATTATAAAAGCATTCTTTCATGAATTACAACAAATGAACCACACTAATGCAAGGTGTTAATAATAGGGTGGTATATTGGAGGAAAAACACACCTTAATGGAAACTGTGGACAATAGTGAATAGTACAATTATAATATTCTTTCACCAGCTGTAGCAAAAGTTCCACACTACTGCAAAGTGTTAATAATGGGGGTGTGGTGTATATAGGAACATTCTCTAATTATAAAATTTTTTAAAAAGAAAAATAAAGGGTTTTATAAACTGTAAAAAAAAACAAAACAAAACAAATGATGCCTTCTTATGCACAATCTTCTGCATAGCAGAGGGGCTGGAACCCTCCCCAAGGCAGCAGCACTGGACTCCCTCTCCACGCTGGGACCTCTGCTTGGATTGACTTTTCTCCTCTATTCCCATCTAGAGCCATCCAGCCTTGGATGTGTCCAGATAGCCTTCCTCCCCGATGCCTCCACCTCCAGTGCTCCCGTCTTGCCTGTGGCTCCCGCTGGCCTTAGAACTAAAGCCCCTTCTGCTCTGGCTTTCAACAGCCACGTGGGCTGTGCCCCATCACTGGCCAGGTGACTCTCCCAGCCCCAGCCTCAGTCCTGTCTGCTTCCTTCAGTTACCAGAGTAATCATCAGTTGGTTTGTCCTCATTCAGCATCAGGGTTTTCTCAATGTGAGAGCGGTCCCTCATGGGGGCTTCTTCACTCACATCCTCCGCCTCTTCTGGGGAGAGAAGCACAGAGAAGGGTTAGGGCAAAGCTAAGAGCTGCCTGGACTCTCAGCCTCTCCAAAGATGGACAAGGGCTGGGCCTGCAATAGAAGTTCAAGAGAAGCTTGCCATGTTGAACTAAATTCTGTTCTTTAGGAAGGAATGTAAACATCCAAATTCAGTTTCTGTTAGGCTCCATGATCAATCTTACTTATTCAACCAATATTGGCTGAGCATGTACTCTGTGCTGGGCATGGAACATCATGCTGGGAATATAAAAGTGTACAAAACAAATGTAGCCCCTGCCCCTATGGAGTTTTCTTACAGTCTAGTGGGGAGAAAGAAAATAATTAACTGTAAAAATAATGTATTAATTACAACTGTGATGTGGCTATGGAGGGAAAGTCAAGAAGCAATGAGGGCATATGAGAAGGGCACCTACCCAGTCTTAACAGAGGAAACCAGAGAACACTTCCCTTAGGATGCCGCATGTGAGCACAGATCTGTTGTGAGTAGTTTATTAGGTGAAGAGAGGGAGAAGAGTTTGCTAGGGACGGTAAAGAGCATTTCTGAAATCCAGATCCCCAAAACAGAATTTTAATGAGAAACAGGCAGCAGGCCAATGCGGGTAGACAGGAGTTAGTGAGGGCAGAGTGGCATGAAGGTAAATTGTGGGGAGCTGGAGAGTTCAGCGGGGTTGTCCATGCATGGTCTTGAAAGCCCTGATAAGGAGTTTGCATTCTGTCTGAGTGGAAGCTAGGGAGAAGCTTTAGGCAGACAACGGACTGGATCAAATAAGCATTTTATCAGGATCCCACTGGCTACAGAGTGGAGACCAGAGAGGAGGGAGCTGCAACAGAAGTTTTGTCTGAAGCAAACTGTTAGCTCCATCAAGCAAGAGATGCCTGTGACCATTTGTGGGCTCCCCAGTGAGTGATGCTCAAATACTGGGGCCACTAAAGACAATGGTTTCTGCCCAGGCTGAGTGCACAAAGAATATGGCTGATTAGAAGAGCAGTGGACTGAGGCCCATTGGGTGGAGAGACAGTTCCACTAAGGATAAGAAGCAGAGAAGAATAGACTCTTAACCTACATCAAACCCAGGCAGCCCCTACCCCAGCCCCAGAATGGGGCCAGGAAAGAAGAGGGGCTGACTGATTGCTATATCCCTCCTTTCTGGAGTGTTCAGGGGCCTGGTAAGCAGTATGTATATGAAATGCTGTGTGTAAACCTGTGGGGAAGCCATCTGGGAAAGGGAAGAATCGACCCTAACCCCTCTCTTCTGGAAGCCCCACTTTTGGTCTGTGTGCTTAGCAGATGAGGCCATGAAGCGCCCGGACATCTCTGGGGCCTGTTAAATGTCTGTAATGTTGCCCCCAAAACTTTGGCCCTGCCCTCTTCCCCTGAGGGCTGCAGCTGCTAGGGAGACGGCGAGGAGGGTGTGTGTGGGGGACACAGCTGTGGGACCTCAGTGGTCACAGTCAAGCATGCTCATCACAATCCTGACCTAATGCAGCCTAGTCTTCAAGGAGGTGGCCCGGTGTGCCAGCCCACCACTGTGGTCCCAGGCTGCCCTGGGGCCTCAGAGCCCACTGCTATGTCCCTGGCTTTTAGGTTAAGGTGCTGATCCGCGTGAAACTGCAGCTCGTGGCCCTAAGGAGCAGCCTCCTGAGTGCCTAACTCCAAAGTAATCAGCTTCCTTGGAACCCTTGGAGGCACATCCTCCCACTCAGTCCCTCCAAATTGGAATCAGGTGGCTGAGAGCAACCTGAAGTTACCTACCTAGGCCAGGTCCCTGGACTGGGCCTCCAGCTAACAAGCCCACAACTACCTGAGGGACTCTCCCACACACCCTGTCTTTGTCCCACCGCAGACAAGTCTGACTAGAAGAAGGCAGCTGCCCAAGGTGCTGGGGTTGCTTTTAAAGAATTCCTACCCCTGAGGGGCAATTCTGGGACTCCTCCTACCCTGCTGCCCCTCTTCGGGCTTCTCGGCCTCGGTGTCCTGTGCCTCCACACGCTGGGGCTCCGTACTCAATTCCCCGGAGCTCAGCTGAGCCCCCTCGTTCCCTTGGTTGGCCATCCCTGCTGCGTCCTCGGGTTCTCTGGCTTCATCTGAGGCACTCCCTGCTTCTTCTGAACTAGCCCCACTGCCACTGTCCTCTTCGGATTCTTCAGATGGGATTCCCTCTTCCTCGCCTCCACTGCCATCACCGCCCTCTTCTTCTGAAGAAGCCAAGTCTGGTTCCTCCACAGGCAAGGCTGGCAGCTGGCCCTCTGGGGGGTGGGACTCCCGGACCTCCCCAGCCTCAGAGCCCTGATGCTCCCCTGTGGCTCCACCAGCCTCCTGGTTGGAGCTGGGCTTCCCCTGGCCCTCAGGCGCCTCCCAAGTTTCTGTGTCGGCATGCACCTCTGCCTCTTCTCCCATAGGCTCCACTTCCAGTACTCCATCTAGCTCTTCTGGCTCGCCAGGGGGCCCTGGGCTGCCCAGGCCTTCTGTCGCTGGGGCATGGATTTCCTGGACCTCTAAGTTACCAGAGGTCCCCATGGCTTCAGGCTCTGCCATCTTTACTGCTTCTCGCTGGGCAGGGGTGTTTTGCAGGACCTCCTCTGTTTCCTCAGGGACCACACCACTCCCAGCCTGTCCATATGACCCCTCACCGGTCGTGCCCTCAGTTGGGAGCCCACACCCAGCCTCCTCCTCTCCTGGTCCCCTTCCAGAACTGAGCTCTGGCTGCTCCTCTTCCCCTTCTGGAGGAAGAGCACTTGCTCCTGGAAGGCCCTCTTCCTCCCCAGGTCCCTCAGTGTCCCCGGATGAAGCTGACTCTGAGGCTGAGGCATTGGAGAGGCTAGCTTCGGAATCAGAGCCCGGGCTGGCAGCAGCTGGAGGGGCCCCAGCCATAGTCTTCTCCGAGTGCTCAGCCTCACTGCCATCCTGGTAATGAAGAAGTAGGTTCTTCTCTGGAGGGACCGCATCTCCATAAAGGGCCCTTTCCTTCTCCTCTAGACTTGCATCTCCAGTAGAGAAATGATTCTCCAACAAATTGCCAACATCTTCTGTGCCACCCGAGGCAGAGACTTGCAGTTCTAAATGATTAGAACATTATTGGTCAGTTTCACAGGGCTGGCACTTTTTTGCTTCTCAAAAGAGTCTAAATAAGTCTAGCTCCCATCTTCCGGGCATGTGGTGTGGACCTGGTGAGCAGGGTGGCGCTACCTCCCCGGACCTTCTTAACAGCCCTGTGTGACAACCAGAGAGGACATTATTCTTCTTCCCCCCGCCCAGGACGTGAACACCTCAGATCGGGCAGTGGAGGGACCAGGCCATGGTCCACCTCTACAGGAGGGAGCAGCTGGACCCAGCCGAGGGCCCTGCTCTCCTGACCCTGCCTTTGGCGTGCTGCTAGTCCCTGAGGACTGTACAGATGGAAGCTCGGTGCACCCTGCAAGTCCTGCCTCAGCCTTGCAAGCAGGCATGTGCAGCCTGGAGAACCAGGAGACATTTCCAAGATATTACAAATGCATGCATGTTCTACCCCTTGTTGGTACCTAGTCATTAACCAGCCTGCTTTTTACACCACCATCAGCAAAGGAGTGAAAACAGGTGTTTGTAGGTGAGATAATCTTAGGTTACATGGCAAAGTGCTTAAGGGATTACTTGTGTTTCTCAACCTTATTAAGTCACACATCCAACCCTGTCCCCTTAAGGGCAGGCATTTGCTGGCCTTTCTACCTTAGATTAGGGTGCACATGGCCTGAGGAGGAGGACATGTCCAAAACAGGCAGTGCCTGGGCTTCCCAGTGGCCTTAGCCAACCCCTGTGGAGGGGATCCCCTTCTAAGGGCCTACAGCTTTCCCAGGAGAGCTGAGGGCTCACAAACAGCAAAGCAGGAGATAGCAAAGCAGGGACCTAGACTGTATCAGTGGTGTCTGCCCATGGGACAAATTTAATTTGTTTGGAATATGGGGTAGGAAGAGCTAGCTAAGAAGGTTGGGCCTATCTGTGCTCCTTCCCACCCTCTCAGGCTGGGATGAGTTTACGGAGAACACCCGCCATCCATGGGAGAGCCCACAGGCTCACCCAAGTGAGGACACCATCTCCCTGCTTGCAGGGAGATGACACAGCTTCCAGGTCTCCCATCTGCCCCATGCTCCCTTGACTCCCAAAGCATTGACCTGATTTCTCAGGAAGCAGCACCCTGCCTCCTCCACTGGGTACAGCCCAGAGGCTAGTACTCCCATCTCTGCCTCCAAGAATGAAAAGCCACTTCTTGCTCCTTCTGCATTGAAGTGAACAGCCTCCAGGAAGCAGGAATTAGTATTTTCTCAATAGTGCCCACAGAGCCAACCTGCTGCCAATTTCAGGATGATGGGAAGTTTGGGTGCCCTTTCATTGCAGGTGGAATCCTGTAGCAATATATTCAAAACATCCCAATGGTGGAAACAATCCCAAAGCCCATCAGCAGATGAATGAATAATAAACACAATGTGGTCTAGCCATGCAATGAAATATTATTCAGCCTTAAAAAGCAATGAAGAGCTGATACGTGCCACACACAGATGAACCTGGAAGACAGTATGCCCAGTGAAAGAAGTAAGACTCAGAAGGCTACAAAGCATATGATTCCATTTATATAAAGCATTCAGAGGTAAATCAATAGAGACAGAAAGCAGATCAGTGGTTTCCAGGGGCTATAGGGAGGAGGAACAGCTCCTGGGACCAGGGTTTCCTTCTGGAGTGATGAAAATGTCTTGGAACTAGATAGAGGTGGTGGTTGCACAGCATTATGAATGTACTAAATACCACTGAATTGTACCCTTTAAAATGGTTAATGGTTAATTTCATGTTATGTGAATTTTACCTCAATTAAAAAAATTTTTATAAATAGCCCCACTTATTTTTTCCCAAGTACTTTCCCTTACATGACTGCATTTGAACCTTTTTGATTAGTATTGTCAGCCAGACTTTAGAGCTGAGGAAGTTAAGGTCAAGAAAAGGGCTGTGATTTGCCCAAGGTGTGCAGCCACTAAGTGGCTGATGGGTAACTGGAATCCAGGACCACCACCAACCTGCCCAGGCTTTCCACACCATGATGTGCTCAGGGGGGCATAGGGAGCCTCACCCATACACCCACCCCTTGGCATCGGTTCTTCAGCCTCCCTGCATGCTCGCACCATCCAGTCTCATGCTCGAAACAGCTCCAGGTACCAATGGCAGGAACTGAATCTAAATCCTGTCTGTGTTCCCAGGGCCCTCGTGATCCACAGAAAGTGCTTAGAAGAAGTGTGTGGTGTGAAGAATTCCTGGTCCCTTAGTTGGAGAGAAGAGCCTGGAGATTACTCATTAAAATGTTCTCTCATTACCACCTAAATACCTGTAAGTTCTGATTCCTTCACCTGCATCTTTACCCCTACCACCCCCTGGAGAAAAATCTCTGGCAGGAACTTGGTTTAACTTGAGACTGGTAGTGCTCTGAGCAGCAAGCATCACACGTGCTGATGTGTGCCAGGCAATGGTCAAGAATTTTATATATAAAACATGAACTTAATATCACTTGCTTCTCTGAAGCAAGAATTACTCTTGTCCCCATTTTACAGCTGGGAAGGCTGGAATCAGGCATTGAGTGACTTACCCAGCATCACACAGCTAGTAACTGACAGGCCAGTGACCCTGGAGCAGGTTCTACCCTTGTGCTCCTCAGTGCAGCCCACACCCCATCAGCAGCACCTGGCAGCTTGTAGAAATCCAGAATCTCAGGCCCTGTCCAGACCCACTGAATCAGAATCTGCCTTACAACAAGATGTCCAAATGATTTTGTTTGCCTATAAAAATTGAAGAAAGGAGGTCTGCACCCCCCTCATAAAACGGCTTCTAAAACACTGGTTCTTAACATGGACTGTATGCTTTGGTCCCATGCTTCCCCACCTTCTCAGATTCTGATTTAAGTAGTCAAGGGTGCAGCCCCAGCACCAGGACTTGAAAAAAAAACCTTGGTAGGTAATTCTAACACATAACCAAAATTGAGAACCACTGCCAATAATCCTGGCCCTGAGCCTTCTGCTCGGCCTGCATTGTGTAGGCTCCCAATTTGGGATGGCTATTCCAGTTCTTGGCATTTACCTTGGAATAGTCGTAGTCAAGGCTCCTCCTCTGTGGGATCCAGCCCTTTCCACAAACCCCTGTTGCCTTCCACCAGTGATGGTATTGATGGTGACAATGGTGGTGACAGTGGTGATGGCGGTGAGGATGGCGGTGATGAGAGTGGTGGTGATGGCGGTGATGGTGATGGTGGTGAGGATGGCTGTGGGGTGATGGTGGTGACAGTGGTGATGGTGGTGAGGATGGCAGTGATGATGGTGGTGAGAATGGTATTGAGCCAAATGGACTCTGAGTCTGATCGACTATGGCACTTCTGATATTCCCCAAAAAGTATCTGTCCCCTGTGGAGGTGAGGGAGTGCATGATTCCATGGGAGATGAGGACCCTAGACTTTGGGGATGAGAAACTCATTTGCCACAATCTTTACACTGTTGTGTGCTTCCACTTTCGAGCCCTGGACCAACACAATCCATCCATATCCTAACCTGCTTTTTACAACTTGATGCTAAGTTGCCCCTGATCTTCTGCTAAACAATTTGGCGTGAAAAAGACTGCAGGTGATGGCTTCCTGTGGGTGACTTTCCTTCCTGGGCTAAAAATAACTTCTAAGACAGAATGTCTCTCAATGAAACAAGCTGTGCCATTGAGCCCCAGAGCTTGACCCTGAGGAAGCAGCTGTGCCATTGGGCCCTATTTACTCTCCAGGAGTCCTAGCAGAGGCTTCAGGGGCCTCTAATTTACAGTATCTTTCCCTCCCTCTCTCCCCTCCCTTGCTGAAGCCTCCCACTGGCCCCTGAAGGAGGAGGTATGGGAGTGCACGGAGGACCGAGGGCACCCTGGATGGGCTGAATCTGTAAGATGAATCTTGGTCTATCCCAGGACATGGAGTACTGCACTGTATGTGCTGCTGCCAAAGCAGCCACACTAGGTCCTGGGCCGGTTTGGGACCTCACGTCAGGCATATAAATAGCAGGACACCAGCTCAGCCCGGAGATCATGGGAAAGCCAGCATACCTGAAGGCTGGTGCCCGACCTGATCACACCCTGAACAGAGCACGGCAAAATCCAGCCCTGCTTTCTCTCCCACTAATCCCCTTGCCATCAGCCTCTCTTTAGGGACGGACTTTCAATTGCTCACCACCACCCCCACAACCCCCCTGCTTCTGCATTAATAGACCCAGGTTCAGGTCTTATCTCTCTACCACTAACCACTCAGATTTTTTTTTTCCCAGCTCCTAACTGGTTCCAAAGCACTTCCACATGGACTCCCAAGGATTGTGGAATTGTCAGGGGCCTTGCTGATTCCAACTGTATAAGAGGAAGCTCTGGCCAGGGAGCTATAATGGACTCACCCAGGGTTACACCCAGAATTAGGGATAGGATTGGGACAGAGCCCGAGTCCATAGCTATCACTGTCCTAGAGGTTTGCAAACCATGTTCCACGAAGCCCTAAGTGTCCACTGAAGTGACTAAAAGGGGTGAAGAAAGATGAAGCAGTTGGAGTTCAGCCACTCCTTCATCCTTCCTACCCAACAACTCTCCCATGATCTGACCTGTCTGCTCTACTGCTTATAAAGGAGAGGGGATTGACAACTAGTGCTCTCTCCTAAAGGAATGTCTTCCCTAGAAACATCTCCCTCCAGCCTCCTCTGTCATTTTCTCTAGCATTCCAAGAACCTCTTTACAACCCTTTATAGCTAATCAGTATGTGCCAGGTACTGAGCTAGATAACATCTTGCCTTTGTGCAGGACTTTAGCTCTTCAAAGTAATTTCACGTAGATATTCTTCTGATCCTCCTAGGAGTCCACTGAGGCAGGAAAAAACAAGGATTATTGACTTCTCTTGAAATAAGGAAAGTTCAGTTGTTTGCTCAACAAGTCATTCCAGAGATGGACTAGAACTCGGGCTGAAAAAACAAGCAAAGCTCCCTGGCCCATGTGGCGATGGGATTTGTGGCCCACACTGCTTCCCAAACCCCGGGGCCTGCTGCTGGGGTTGGGTCAGCATGTATCTGTATGTCTCGTGACCCCCACTGAGAACTGAGCCACCCGTGCTGTGTACCGTCGGTACGTGGAGTCAGGGGCTTCTGTCTGGAAACTGAAACTGAAGATCGAGGAGAAAAGGAGTCAGAACATAAAATGTGCTGTTTTGGTTACCTGTTTTGAGCCAACCTATAGGCACTGAGTTTATACACAGTGCCTTCATGGAACAGAATGTAAACTCAGTCCCAGCCTGTGCAGGGCTCCTCAGCAGTTGTTTCTAACCAGGATTTGCCAAAGTTATTCTTCTACTTGACTTCTTCTCATCCCTTTGAACTGAAACTATTGAGTCCAAAGTTACATATAAGTAAAATATCTTTGTTATTCATACACAATTATGCAGATGAGTCATCAGTTATAAAGTCCTGGAGAAAAAAAAAACACTTTCCGATTCTACCCCAGGACATATCTGCCCAAGGGAGTCAGTAAACCACCCTTGGCTTCCAGAGAAGTCCTGCATTTTCCGCTGAACCATTCTCTACCTAACACGCCAACGTCTCACAAGGCAGCTGGGAGCACTTCAGAAAACAGAGATCTCGTGGCTGGAGCTGGCAGACTGACCCCTTCCTTGTTCTAGATTTTACCTCTGAACATTCCTGGAGGGGGCAGATATGGGTCACAATTTTTCTTGACCTTATCCTACAGAGTACTAGTCACTGCTCAGGGCCCTTTTTTCTTTACTTCTTAGATAATACCTTCAGACAATCTGGTGGGAGGCCGAGAATGGAAATGGTTTGCCAGAGGCCAGCACTGTCACACCCTCCCTGGAGCCCTAAGACCCTTTCTCTTGCCATTCCATTGTCCTTAACTTCTTCCCCCGAGTCATGGGCAACTGGGGTGCAGTGAAAAAGGCAGCCAATCTTGCAAGATTTCTTTGGCCTTCTGGCCAAACTCCTAAAATCAAGGCTAATCCCACCAGAACAGTTTGTCCCTGGCTGGACTCTAGCCCAAAATGATTCACCAGAGGACAGGATACAGTGACAAAGGTACCAATCGGAGGGAATCACAGGATTCTTACATCAAAGCAACCTCCTCTCTGACCAACTAGTTTGATTTTAATGACGAGGATCCTAAAACCCTGATAACTTAGACGTTCCCTAGACCATGGGGCTAGTTACACTAGCAAAAAGCAGACTGTACCAGAGCCCAGCTCTCTTGACAAGTTCCCCCATTCATGAGCCTTCCCAGCACTGTGCCACTCACCCTCAAGCTGAACTGAGGGGTTGAATCTTCCTCAGAAGGACAGAGTTGTCCTAGTCTACCCCTTCTCCTTTTATTAAAAGATGGTTTAAGACTTCAAGACAGTTGTTTTAACCCCTGAAGTCCAGACAATCAAAAGAATAATTCACTCCCCACCCAACCCTAATTCCTAGAATTCTTGGTTTGGGAGATATAGAAAGTAATTGCCCAGAACTCCATGACTGGTGTATATACCCTCCTTCATGGCCAGTGCTGGAAGGATCCATGAACGTGGGTGAGCATTTACTTTCAAAAGGCAGATACCTTTAGAAGAAGCAAAACATTAAGTCCTAACCTGTCAGTGCAAAATAATCCTTAGAAAGGATACTGTGTCGGGTGCCCAATTTTTCCAGAGACAGCCCTGCCTGAAAGGAACAGAAATTCATGCAGAAGCTGTTGGGCAATACGCCCTCCCCCCTCCACCATCACCACCATTCAGAGGAGCTGAGCTCTGGGGGTGGGGGGTGGGGGTGAAGGGAGGAAGGGGAGATGCCAGCTGGATTCTGAAACAGACCCAGGCAGGTGGCTGGCTTTCACCTACCCCAACCCAAAAAATAAATTCTCCCTGAGGTCTGTGGGGAGAAACTGATGGTTTAACTTGTAGGCACCAGGCAGGGAGATAAAGGAGTCTGACTCCCCAGAGGTCCCTTGGGTTCATCCCATAATGGCTTGGGTTCAAATCAGAGCCATCCTGGACTTGGCAAATGAAGGGTGAAATGGGACCAGACCCAGCTCATCCCCAACCCAGGGAAGCTGGAGAAAGTCTGCTTGATTCTAGATCTTGGGCATGGATCTGACACCTTCCCCAGCCAGGACAGGAGCTCAAGGGTTTCCTTTACCATGCTCAGAGCCTGAGGAAGATCCTACCCCTGATTAGTACTGGTCGACCCCTCCCCGATGACCCAGAGCCCTAACAGTCACTGGGTGCAGTGGAGAGTGGCCTGGAACGGGGAGGCAGAAGAGCAGAGCTCTGCTCACTACCCACCCTAACCTGCAATATAACCCTGGGCTGCTCCTTTATTCACCTCTAGAACAGAGATCATAGCTGCATTGCCAATTCCCTCAGAAGTGTCTGAAACATTAGGCAATGCTTAAAAACATTCTACAAATATCAGGTAAAATAATTATTTCCTAGAAGAGCAAGGACCCAGGCCAAATCCCAAATTCACTGAGTGGGCCAAAACAGGACCGGCTTTGGACAAGAGTTGAACTGGCTCACCCTTCAGTCAGCTCCTTTGAACCTCTGATTATGGGGGTCAGTCAGGGGCCCAGAGAGGTCTTCCTGCCTGGGACTCCTTCTCCCCTTCTCCAAGCCAGAAGCAGGCCAGACATCTTTTAGGGTAGCCCTGCTCTCTTCATGAGATTCCAGCTGGCCTGGAAACAGGAATGGGCCTTGGCTGTCAACACTCACAGGGGCCAAAAGCTCATCCTGCTGAGCCCAAAGTTAACTCTTGTGGTCACTGACTCCCAGCTTCAGCCAGCCCTGATTCACCCAGAAACTTCCAGGGCAACACAGGGCTTCCCTAAACCCCTAGACCCTAGACCCCTTTCCTAGACCCCTTCCATCCATCCACTCATCTTCACTCTTCATTTCTCTCCCATCACAAATGCACACTTAAGGGAAATTTCAACAGAACCGTTTGTAAGGGGAACAGCTTTCCGAGAATGGGTTAAAGGCCTTGTTCAAAGGCAAAGAACAATTAAGGCCCTTCAAAACTTTCTGAAACAGCAGCACAGAGAGAGGCTATTAGTGGCCTCAGCATGGCCTTATCAACCTTACAGTAAGTGAGCACAGGGCAAGGTAGTCGACCCTTTCGAAGTGAGTCAGAATCCAGTTTTGATGGAACCACAAAGGCAGAGAAAGAGCTGGTCTATCTCCCACGTGAGTGGCACTTTGTTCATGCTGCTTAAGTGGAATCAGAACTACTGTTCTGGAGGCTTTGAGGAGGCTTACACACGGGAGTGCATGACCACACCATTCCTGCGCCTCCATCAGTGCCACCAGCCAGGTGAGCAGAGGGACTGCAACCAAGATGCCCAGTGACGCCTCCTCCCCACACCTGCTCAGCCAGCGGGGGTCGATAGCAGCTCTCACCTCCCAGCTGCCAAAAGACCAGCGAAGCTATCCATTCCCATGTCTGCTCAGCACAGGCTGTCCTGTGGTGAGGAGGAAGGTCAAGTCAAGGGCAAAGGCTAGGGCTGTAATCATATACATGCCCTGCATGCCTGGATCCAGAGACCCTTTCAGAAAAACTGCTATTCTGACATGGTTCTGTGTCCCCAAAAGATATGCTGAAGTCCTATCCCCCAGTACCTGTGAATGAGGCCTCATTTGGAAATACAGTCTTTGCAGGTAGGATCAAGTTAAGATGAGACCATTCTAATCAGGGTGGGCCCTAATCCAATATACTGGTGTCCTTATAAGAGGAGTGGACAGAGATACACAGGGGAGAAAGCCAGGTAAAGACAGAAACAGCGACTGGAGTTAGGTGGCCACCGGATACCACAGGGGGCTGGCCACCACCAGAAGCCAGGAGACAGGCCAGGAGGGGTTCCTCCCTCAAGCCTCTGGAGGGACCGCAGCCCTGCTGAGACCTTGATTCTGGACTTCTGGCCTCAAGAGCTATGAGAATAAATCTCTATTGCTTTAAGCAGCTGGAGGAAACTGAGACAGGAACCAAGAGGCCAGACTTTTCCACCTTCTTTCCCAGAGGCTTCATCAAATTCATGACAGATGGGCTCTACTTCTGAGTCCTTCCATTTAGGGCCCCAAACTTCATGGTTATTTTTACATTAGAGACTTTGGAACTAGTCCAACTCATCTATTTTACAGATGAAGACACTGAGGCCCAGAGAGGGAAAAGGAACTACCCAAAGTTGCTCACTGAGTTGGGACAAAACCGGGACTAATGCCATGTCTCCAGACTCCAAGTCCACAGTTCCCAAACACAGAAATTTCCAAACAAATATGACCCCCTTTTTGTCCTGATGTTCCTAACCCTTTTATGCTCACATCATGCCCCTTCCCTTGGACCTGGTGTTCCAGAGGTCACTCAGTTGTTTTCCTATTCATTACCACAAAGTATGACCAGCCTCCTAATGAGCTCCAGCTGAGAGCTGTGTGGATTTTTCAGCCAGGGTCCCCAAGGGCACCTCTGAACAGAGATCTTGGGAAGGATACAGGGTGAGGTTTATGTTCCCCGGGGCCACCTGCACCCAGTCCAGCCCTGCTGCAGTCATTAAGTCTGTGGAATTGCTGGTGACACCAGAAGAAGAATGCAGGGAGGGTCTCACAGGTTTCGTGACCAGGAGAGAAAGGGCAGAGGGTTCCACGCGTGTATGTGGGATCAGGTCTTACAGTCTAAGTTCAGGAAGGCAGAGGCCACAAAAAGACTGGGCCAGAAGGGCCCTCCCAGAATCCGGGTTACTAGAGAAAGGAAAGAAGAGTGTCCCATCTCCCATCTTTGTGCTCCACAAACAGCAGAAACTCTAAGCCCCCAGAGCAAATCAGCCCTTAGCCTGAAATATCACTCCAGACTTAGAACTCCAAAGGCAAAGAAGTCTAAAATGCAAGGCCATTCTATGGTGGAATATTCTAGAAATCTCAGGTCTCTCCTGGAAACATTCTGGTTTATATCCCCAAGGGGCCAAGGACCCTGAGCGAAGGACATGGGGACCTGCTTTCTGGACAAGCTGCGGGCCCTTCCCTTTCAGGCCAGGTCTTCAAGTCCTCCCCCAGGCTCCTGGGGGCAATCACTACAGGCAATCAAACCCACCTCACAATAACTGACTTAGTGGATTCAGTGCCATCAACTGCCTGGGTGGAGGTGGCAGGGAGTTATCTGCATTTAGTCTCATCTCTCCAAACACTGAAACCAGATGAGGCTCTCACCACCCAGGAGCTGCTGGACTATTAAGTTCTGTTCTTTTCCTTTGGCAGCCAGAGGCCACACACAAACCCAGGGCAAGCCAGATCCTCCTAAGTTCCCAAAGGGCTCCCCCGGGAGATTGGAAGGTTAAAGCCAAGGGCAGGAGCAGAGGGTGGGGCAGTGCAAGTGTACATTCCATACTCACTGTCCCCAGATTGACCCTCCCTGGTCTACGCTGAGGGCCACCCAAAACCACCTGCAGAGCTGCACCCCCAATAGGCAGACTTGCACAAAGGGTCCCCACCCTTGGCCGGACCAAGAGCCAAAATCCCTGCCCTGAAGCCTGAGCGTTGATCTCAAAGCTCACGTCATCCCTACCAGAAACTCCCTCCACTTCTCCACAGGTCCCACCTGTGCCCTCTAGCCCACCTAAGTCCTGCCTCCTGCACAGTGCCTTTCTATTCTTACTCCTCCAGTCCTGAGGCCTCAACTCCTTCAGGATCCACCACCATCCACACTGGACCAAATGACAAGGCACAGACCTGACTTGTGTAGCAGTGGCTTTCAGGGAAGGGGGAAAGTCAGCTGAGGCTGTCCTAGCTTCCCTTCTAGGTTGGCAGCACCTTGAGGACAAAGGCTATACCTAATTCCTCTTTATTATGTCTTCCCAGGGCCTGAAAAGTGTCAAGCACTGGGACTCACTTGATAAATACCTGAAGAATTATTATTTAAGAAATGTTTTTCACTCAGAGGGGATTTCCTATCAGTCTCCTTGAATTCAAACCCCTTCTCTCTCTCCACTTGGCCCGCTCTAATTTTCCATTTCTCCCTTTGTTATTGATTTCTAGCTTCCTTCCATGGAGGTCAGAGAAGATACATTGTATAATTTCAATATTTTAATTTATTGAGACTCATTTTGTGACTTAAGATATGATCTATCCTAAAGAATGATCCGTGCACACTCAAGAACAATGTGCATTCTGTGATTGTTGAGTGACATCTTCTATATATGTCTAGCTGGTTTAGAGTATCCTTCGAATCTTGTATTTCCATATTGATCTTTTATCAAAATGTTCCATTTATTATTTAAAGTGGTGTATTAAAGTCTCCTATTAATATAGAACCATCTATTTCTCCCTTTAAATCTGTCATTATTGGATATTTATATTTTGGAGCTCTAAATATGTTAGGTGCATCTTATATTTATAATTGTTACATCTTCTAATTGATCTCTTTATCAGTATATAGTGACCATCACTGTCCCTCTTAACAGTTTTTGACTTAAAGTCTATTTTATCTGATGTTAGTATAGCTAGTCCAGCTCTCTTTTGGTTACATAGTATATTTTCCTTCCTTTCACTTTCAGGCTACTTATGTCTTTGAATTTAAGGGGAGTCTCTTGTGAACAGTATATACTTAAGTCATGCTTTTTATCCATTCTGCCAATCTCTGTCTTTTAACTGCAGAATTTAATCCATTTACATTTAAAGTCACTATTGATAATGCAGGACTTTCTTCTGCTGTTTTGCTACTTAGCATTTATAACTCTTATACTGTTTTTGTCCCTCAATTCTTCTGTTAAAGTCTACTTTCATGCTTATCTGATTTTCGATATTGTACCACATTGAGTTCCTTCTCATTTCTATCTGGATAGATTTTTCATTTATTTTCCTTGTGGTTACCATGTGGTTAAAATCTAACATCCTAAATATATAATAATCATATTTGATTTCATACCAACTTGACTTCAATACACATAAACCATTTCCATACACCTCCATCCCCTTTTTGGTACTTTTTTCAAATTATATCTTTATATGTTGTATGTCTAAAACCATATATTAATCATTACTTCTTATGTATTTACATTACTAGTTACCCAAATGGATAACTTTACTGTCTTTATTTCTTTACACTGGTTTGAACCACTGTCTAGTGTCCTCTCCTTTCAGTATGAAGACCCCCCCTTTAGCATTGTGTTCTAGTTTGTTAGCTGCCAGAATGCAATATACCACAAACGGAATGGTTGTTAAAAAGGGGAATTTAATAAGTTGCTAGTTTATAGTTCTGAGGCCAAGAAAATGTCCCAATTAAAGCATGTCTATAGAAATGTTCAATCTAAGGCATCCAGGGAAAGATACCTCGGTTCAAGAAGGCCGATAAAGTTCAGAGTTTCTCTCTCAAGTGGAAGGGCACATGGCGAACACAGTCAGAGTTTCTCTCTCAGCTGGAAACGCACATGGTGAACACACAGGGTTCCTATGTCATCTGAAAGGGCACATGGCAAACGCACTGTTATCTGCTAGCTTCTGCTGGCTTCCTGTTTCATGAAGCTCCCCGGGAGGCGTTTTCCTTCATCTCCAAAGTGCTGGCTGATGGACTCTCTGCTTCGTGGTCCTACAGCATTCTCTGCTCTCTCCAAATCTCTTATTCTCCAAAATATTTCCTCTTTTATAGGACTCCAGAAACTTATCAAGACCCACCCCAATGGGAGGAAACATGTCGTCACCTAATCCAGCTTAACAACCACTCTTGACTAAATCACATCTCAAGGGAGATGATCTGATTACAGTTCCAAACACACAGTATTGGATAGGGATTATTCTGCCTTTACGAAATGGGATTTTGATTAAAACATGGCTTTTCTAGGGTCCATACATCCTTTCAAGCCAGCACACATTGCTAGTTTATCTAGTGATAAACTCCCTCAGCTTTTGTTTACCTGGGAATGTCTTAATTTCACCCTTATTTTTAAAAGAAATTCTCTTGCTGGATATAAAATTCTTGCTGGGCAATGTTTTCTTCTAGCACTTTAAGTATTTTAACCTTCTTGCATCCATGGTTTCTGGTAAAAGGCTTAATCTAATCTGATTGGGACTTAATTGAGATTCCCTTGCATATAACACATTGTTTTTCTCTTGCAACTTTCAAAACTCTCTCCTTGTCCTTTGCATTCAACAGTTTGATCAATATGTGACAGATTGTTTTTTGTGTGTTTTTCGTTTTTTTTCTTCAAGTTTATCCACTTTGGTGTTCTCTGGGCTTCTTGGATATGCATTTTCACTTCTGCTAACTTTAGGAAGTTTTCTTCATTATTTCTTAGAAGTTCCCTTCTGCCCCGTTCTCTCTTCTCCCTCTGGGACCCATAAAATATATTGCATATATTGTATGCTTGAAAGCTTTTTATAATTCTCTTTCACTTTTTTTAATCCTCAGCCTAACTTATTGCAATTGTCTCGTCTTTGAGTTCACTCATTCTTTCTTCTACCAGCTTCAACTTGCTATTGAAACCCTCCTGGGAATTTTTCATTTCAATTATTGTGATCTTCACCTCTGGTAGTTCTGTTTAGTTCCTTATCAAAATTTCTATCTCTTATTGAGATTCTCATATTGCTCATTCATTATTTTTTTGGATATCCTTGTTTTTCTTTATCTCCTTGAACATATTTAAGATCTTTTTTTTAAGTCTTTGGCCAGTATGTCTACAGTCTGGCCTTCTTCATTAATGGTTTCTGGAGTTTTATCCTCTTCCTTTGGATGGGCCATCATTTCCTGTTTCTTTGTTTGTCTTGTAATCTTTTGTTGCACACTGTATATTTTAATATTTTAAAATGCTAACTCTGGAAAAGACATGTATGTGCTCAAGGCTTGAGATTTAATAAAATTAAAAATTTTTACTGCTTCATCAAAAAAAAAAAAAGGCAACTCTAGGATTTATTCCCTGAGATATCTGCTTCTTGACTTTGTAACCAGCTGATGATGTGACAGATTTTCTTAAGTGTCAGCCCTCCTATTAGAAAGGTTTGCCCAAGGTGAATGCAAAGTGCAGGATCCTCCCTCTCTTTTCTGTACCTGGATCTTGTCCTGGACTTGCTTCTAGTAGCCTTAGGAGTTCCCCTGTTTAGAGAAGTTTGAATGCCCCCTCTTCTTCCCATGAGACAGACCTGGGAGTTCCACTGCCAGACTTAAAACTCAACCCTTTGCCCTGGGTCTTCTAACTCAATTGTTCCTTAACTGCTTTGGTTGTCTCAAGCTGTTTTTCCCTGGAGGGCAAATTCTAGGAGCCGGGCACACTGGAGAGAAGTTTCCCAAGTTGTCTTTAAGTCTCCTCTGTTGCCTTTGCTGAAGCAGACTGGAACAATGGCCACCCTCAGAGCCAGGCCCACAACCATCCAAAGTAGCTAATCAAAATCCACAATCCCTGGTAATCAACCTGTACCCACCTCATATCTTAAGGACATAGATTTGTTTTGTTTTGTTTTTGATGGTCTGGGAATCTAACCCGGTCTCCTGCATGGAAGGGGGGATATAGACTTTTATGTTCCTTTCTGGCACCAGCAAGCTATACCAAGGGCCAGACCCCACTGCTACCTGCCACAAGAGTGGGGGATGGGCACCGGCAACTGCCACATGGAGAGAGCAATCTAATAGTATTTATTCTAATTTATCAGCCTGTTCTTCCTACTCTTCTCTGTACAATGTTCTACTGGACTTCTGAATTTCAAAATAGTTGATTCAGACAGTTCCTGCCTGTTTAATAGTTATTCTGGTTAAGAGACTGATTCCTGGAGATTCTTTTCCCACCATCTCCCTGCAGTCCTTTCAGGCCTATTTTTCATTTCATTAAAAGGTCCTAGGTGGGGTGCAAGGGTAGTTCAGTGGTAGAATTCTCACCTGCCATGTGGGAGACTCAGGTTTGATTCCCAGCCCGTGCACCTTCCCCCTACTCCAGCCCCCCAAACTATTTTCAACAAATCGTGCTGCAATAACAGGATAGTCACATGGAAAAAGAATCAGATATGATCCCCACCATACAGCATACAAAAAAAAAAAAAAAGTTCCTACGAACAGCTGTCCCAACAACTCGAAAGGTTGCTGTGAGGGCCAAACTAGTTGAATTGCTGAATTGAATGTCCTCCCCCTAAAGAATCACCTTCTAGATGGAGGATGGATGGCCCAAACACAAAGAGAACTAAGCACCACATGCACAGGCCCTGGGCACCAAGCAAGAGTCTGGGATCCTGAGGCTCATGAAAGAAGCTCACGTGAGGGCAAGGTCATCTTGAGTAGGACACTGCAAGAGCAAACCCAAGCGTATCTGAGAAATGGCCATGGTTAGAAAAGTAGGACAGGGCCAGGTTAAAGCATGAACATGAGTCCTTAGACCAAGTGTCCCTGATCACTGAAAAGGTTTGATGAGAGGTTGGAGACTTGTGTACTTACCCCAGCTCTCTACCAGAACCCAGACAAACCACAGACAAACAAAACAGCAACCTGCCTAGAGAGCTACCCAGACACCTCACATGCTGGTTGGTAACTTAATATCTGCAATTAGGAAATCCAGATACCCTTCCCTTCCAGTCAGGGACCTCTGCTACTTGCAAGGAGGAGACCATCAGAAGGCAAAGATGCCAAAACAATATCACTCACTGATATTCGCAAAGGATTCACTCAGAATTTCTTTTCCCAAGTGGCTTTTGCCAGAGGATTAGGAGGGATCACAGTGTCCTGCATACTCTCCTGCTTGGCAGCCCTTGGGCCAGGATACACAAGACTATGACGGGACCAGGTAGAGGGGACTCCAGCAGAAGGAGAGCTGGGGCTAAGATTATACAGCAAGCTAGGGCTGAGGTTCAAGGTTCTCAGTCATTATCCTTCCCATCATGCTGCCATTCAGGAGCTGGAACCTCCCTGCCCTTAGGATGCACTTCGTCTACCTCATTCTATCTGAGGATACCCCACAGAGAGCTGGGAGACTCCCCAAACAAGTGGCCACCATCCTCCCCAATACCACCACTCAGCCCAGACACTGCCTCCTGGAACTCTCTGTCTCCAGTCAGCTGTCCATCCATTCATTCAATAAGCATGCCCTGGGTATGCCAGCAGGTGTCTACATGAGCTGTGGGGCAATGGTGTGAGCTACAGACTAAAGAGAGGACCAGGGAAACCGGTGATACCTTCTGCCCACCAGAAGACTGTAATCCAAGTGAGGAATAAGAACTCTTTGTTCATATGGAATAAAAATAAATAATAGGGGGAACAAATGCTAAAATAAATTTAGTTTGAAATGCTAGTGATCAATGAAAGCGAGGGGTAAGGGGTATGATAGGTATAATCTTTTTTTTTTCTTTCCTGTGTTCGTTTTATCTCTTTTTCTATTGTCTTTTTATTTCTTTTTCTGAATTAATGCAAATGTTCTAAGAAATGATGAATATGCAACTAAGTGATGATATTGTGAATTACTGATTATGTATGTTGTTTTATTTTGTTTCTTTATTTTTTAATTAATAAATTTTTAAAAATACAAAAAAAAAAGAACTCTTTGTTCAGAGCTAGCAACTTCTGAAAATTCTGGGGTCTGAGG
>PVIY010036278.1:0-25591 GCA_004026745.1 Myrmecophaga tridactyla
AAAAATCAATATATAGTTTAATCAAATCTGTAGCCATGATTAAAGATTATCTACAATTATCACAGACTAGTGTTCTTTGTTTTATTATAAGTTACAGTTGAAAAATAGGTTTCAAGTTATCCATAAACTATTGAAATGTTTTATGAATACATAAGGCACTCACTCTTTCTCCCTATTGAGGAGATACCTTCTTCGTTCATGTTTATACCTTCAGTCAGGATAGGCAGTTGGTTCATGCAAAGTATGTCTACATAAAGTGTAGTATACAGTACAGATAAATAATCATTACTGTCAATGAGACAGATCAGGATTACCCAACCATTTCAAAAGACATAATTCACATTTTGTAAGGAACACTCTTTCCTTTTTGTGAACTATTCCCCATACCACTGTGGATATTTGATATATCTGGCCCCCCCCCCATACCACTGTGGATATTTAGTATATCTGACCCCCCACCCTGTATCAAACTCCAGGACCATTCTTCCATCATTGTAACAACGAAAATGCATCTAGAATATTTCCAAATGCCTACTGAGGGGTAATAACACTCCATCCCACCTACACTTAGGGACTACTAGTGTCACTTTATGATAAAAGAGTGAAATCACCTTTAAAAAACTAAATCCATTAAAACCTCTATTTAACTTGGAAAATATGCACTTTTACCTTTCTTTTAATAATTTCACTTCTTGACCCAGAGAATATCTAAAATTTCACATACGTTCATCATTGTAGCTTTTGTTTTCTTTTAATTTATTTTTTGTATGCTATATGGCAGGGTCAAATTTCATTATTTTTCCATGTGAGTATCTAAATGCTATTGGAGCACCATTTGTTGAAGTTTTGCTTGTTTGGTTTTTGTTTTGCTTGTTTGTTTGTTTTATGGGAGATGCATGGACTGGGAATTGAACCCAGGCCTCCTGCATGGCAGGCAAGAATTCTACCACTGAACTACACTTGCACCCTTGTTTTCTTTTTTAATAATGAGCATAAAATACACACACTTATATGACTATTTTATATGGTAATACTTAATTTTTATTTAATGTATATATTAAATAAAGACAGTATGAAATATGATTTTCATACACTGGATAATTTCATTATTCAAAATTATTGTTATTATAATGATTTCACATTATAATATTTTGTTGTGCCCTAGATATAATGAAATAGTATTTCATTTTTTTCTACTAAATTGCATTAAAATCTGCTCCTTCCATGTGGTACTGTTGCTACTTTGAAGACTCCTTGCATATTTTCTCCTCCCAATAAAAACGGTTTTATATTAATAGATGCTCCCATTAAAGAGGATGGTGTTGATGGCAATGTCTTAAAACATATATTGTTCTACACAGTTAAAAATTCCCTTTATATCTCTTTTAATCCACATAACAATTCTGTCAAGAAAATATTATTATTAATCCCATTTTACAAATAGAAATACTGAGGCTTTAAGGAAGTTGTTTTCCTCATTTCAAAACACAAATAATTAAGAAGTTAGGTCTCCTTCATTTATCTCCAGTGCTTTTTATATCACTAAACCAATCCCTATAACCAACATATGGATTTCATTTTGTATGAAAAGAAAAGTGGAATTCCTCATTCCAGATCGATCAGAAATTGAATTATCTCCTCTCACTAGATCAGGAAAAGCTATCTGTGATTTCTTGTATAACTTTGATGTAAAAGTGAACATCCTAATTATACCCATGTCTTACATACATGATCAGGCTTCATCCTACTTCAAACATAGCTCTGTCTTAAGGCAAATATAAAAACTTACCTACTTTACTACTTGTGAAAAAATGTATCAGGGAGATAATGAACCAAGACATGAGTGAGAAAGGAAGGACAGGTAGGTAGGAGAGGAGGAGAAACAAGGGAGAGAAAGAAGAAAGGGAGCAAATATCTAGGAGTAGTTATGTGAATTATTTGCTTATTTAGCACAAAAGTAATAATTACACTGCAACTCTTTGGGAACAATGAAAACTTTACAGTAGCTCACATTACTGTTGTCATCCTATATCCTGATAAGTGTGAAACTAATTTGTGGCACTCCTGTATGTATTGGCCATGAGCTGTTTCTTTGGTAACAGTATGATGCTACCATAGAGAAGGAATGCTTGGCAGTATATGGGCAGTAGCAAAGTGATTACACAGGAAAAAGTTTCATCTAAACACACATAGCAGCAATCACCACTAAAAAAACTACATGGCTTCCCAAAACAATAGTCTCTGCTCACTGTCCATTATCTGTTGACTGAAGCAATTTAAATGAATAGCAGGTAATGACTAAAGTACCTGTTTATATTTAGCAACAGAGCTTTCTTACCTTTAAACAAAAAACTTCAAGAAGAGAGCACAAAACATTTTATGCATTTTTCTGCTGTCTTCTCTTTTTCCAGCCCTGAAATTATTACCATGCTATTTGAAGTCATAAAAATGTCTGTATACATACATACATGCTTCAGTGAAAATCATGATGCAGCTGATAGGCAACCCTGAGGTACAAACAAAAATACTAAACACATTTTAAAAACAATTTTGCTTAAGGAAATTCATTTAAGAAGGAAGATCTCTTACATTTGCAGTGTACTAGACACAAAGTTGCAGAAGGACAATTGAACATTTGGCCGAAAAGATCATAGTTTATATTTGTGCTTTTTCTTTTTCTGCACAGAATTTTGAAGAGGACAAATACTAAAATGGAAGAGTATAACTACAGGACATCATTAAAATCCTGAGTGAGAGAGTATACCTAGAAAGCTACTTATCAGGAGCTTTGGACAGCTTACAACCCAGACAGAGAAACCAGCTTCTCCAATTGACTGGACAGAATGTTTTAGATGAACTAATATTTGTGTGCCTATGCTGAACTATGCACCATAAGGCTGGCACTCTTTTGCCCTTTTTCTAATAAAAAATGTTAACCCTACAGTATAGAAAAAGACATTAAAAATCAATTTATGCTTCTGAAATGATCAAACCATACCCAGAAATATGACTGTCACATGATTTACAATAAGTTTTTTTTTTTTTGGCAAGAGCAAGCACTGGGAATCGAACCTGGGTCCAGCATGGCAGGTGAGAACTCTGCCACTGAGCCACCATCACACCACCCAGCAAGTAAGTTTTGATAATAAATATTTTCATTATGTATATAATGCAACATAATGTAAAGTTAATAGTTATTAGAAACCTTTCATTTGATATAACATGGATCCCTGTCAGTCAAAACAATTAACTTCAGGGAAGCTCAGAAGAGTTAAGTGACAGATAGAAATTTATTGGATCTTAATTGGATCTTAAAATGAAGGCTCCTCCCCAATAACTATTTCCTTTTCCAAGTGTCTGGCACATAATGGATTTTCAACATTTGTTGAATAGTTGAATAAATGCTCTCAATATTCATATTTGGATCTCTCCTCTTAAGAACATAGTAGCAGCCTATATCCAAAGTCCTCTGCTCTGATGACTACTTCTCCAGAATTATTCTCCTAATTGAGATATCTTGGTACTCTCTCTGCAATTGAAGAATTGAGAATGTGCATTATCAAATATTTTTTAAAGATTCATTTTTAGTACTAACTAGCTGCACATAGGCTAGCCACAAATTAGGCTAATAAAACATGATTTAACAATTCTTGGTGACAAGTTTATAGTGAGATTGCTATTCCTATTACAAATTTACCACTTATTTAGCATGACCATGAGAAAGTTTCTTGACCCCTTTGAATCCCAGTTTCTTTGTACATAAAACAGGTTATAACAATAGTACCTTACTTTCAAGATTCTTGTGATGAAGGAATGAGATATACATGCAAAGTATTTAACACAGTGTTGAATAACTGAAAGAGCACAATAAATATCTACATATTGTTATAATTTATTAAATAAGCCATCTACAGTACTTTAAAATTTATTCACTTTGGTGATTATATTTTTCACTGTCATGCCAGTTTGCCTATCTATAATAAAAAAATCTGTTAATATCTATGTACCAGGCATTAAAGGTGATATTGAAAAGAAGAACAAGTTTAGATATCAAATGGAGTATGAATTCCAGCTTTGACAGCTAAGAGAGTTCCTATCTACAAATTATTGTATCTTACTGAATCTCAATTTTCTCAGTATACAAAAGAAAAGAGATAAGTCTTCACTTGCTTATTATTATTAAAATAAAATTCATACTCATTTCCATGACAAACCCTACATTATTTTGGAACTTACCTCTTTCTACTAAGTTACATCCATAGTGCCTTCTTCTGGTTCCTCAAATATGCCAAACTTGTTTCATATCAAGAGGGGACTTAAAAATCTTACTTCACCACAGTGTACATTTTCCCTTCCCACATGGAAATTAAGTTGGAGGCAAAGAAGATTTTATACAATGGTCAACTGGTCATATTACTCCAAGAAGGATCCAGGAGAAGGATATCATAATAGGCTGGTTGAGAAATTAAAGGGGTCTTGATCTTTAATAGTGGTAGCAGTTTCATTGGATGAGAGCTTTTGTGACTAAGAATGAATATGGTATCAGCAGAAATAGAAAAAGAAAAAGGAAGACATGCATTGGGATAAAATAAAATAGCAAGCAAATGAGTTTGATTTATTTATGCAACTTCCATCATTCTGTTTTTGTAGAAATAAATCATATTTGATGATGGCTGATTTTTTTCTAATTTAGCATTTTACCTAAAGCAAGATTTAGCAAGATTATTTTAGAAAGAAGATAAAGTACTTTAAGTGATATTTTTTAAGTACTTGAGTGATTAGGCTTTTGGCCTAAAAATTAGAATATGTTAAAAAAAATCTCTGATTTACATAGTAATTAGCAGAAAGTAACAGACTTCTCATATCACCCCCAAGACATTACATCTTTGTTTCTGACATTTCTACTTATTCCTAATACTGGGTACCAGATATCCAACAGAGGGAATATCACCTTTGACCCCTAACAGCAGGCCACTAATGGACAAAATACAATTTGAAAAAACTCAGTGAAAGAAAACACGAAGACTAAAAAATGTATAGCTTTGTCTGGGTTGAGAGGCTGAGTCTAAATGATCTATTTCATATTATCCTGAACATTGCATGAGGGGAGTGTCTGGTGGAAATGAGAATAATGGGTCTCTATGAAGTCTGTACTTCAGTGCTGCTCAGGAATACAAGTGATTCTCCTAGCCTTGCAATATCATACAGCCCTGGTTTGAGTGATCAGCAAGTTTTCAAGGAAGGTACTGTGTATATGCGGTATCTGCTAGAGGCAAAGATAAACCTGCAAGAATAAGTTCTTATCTAAAAAAAAAAAGATCACCTTCTGAAAGTCCATGCTAGTTATCTGAAATAACAAAGGTGAAGTATAAATTATATGATCCATCCTCGCTACTCTGAGACTTTAGTCTTTATCCCAGTCTGACCCATTTCTGCAGAATGCTATCTCAAAATCTTCTCCCATGGAGTTTTCTTTCACTGAGAATACTTTAATCCATTTTCTTAAAAATCCATAACAAAATTACTAGGGTATTAATGTCTTATCAACTCTTATGTTTCAAAAGTGATACATCAAAAAGATAATCTTCAGTTAAGTGTAACTAAAATATTTTATACCTACAGTGTTGAATTGTTCCATTGGAGGAAACAGGGGGGGAAAATTCATATTGCCAAGACCAGAACCTTGTTGTCACTTTAAAGTATCTTCTTTCTGAATTTACTAATTCAAGGATCCCACTCCTTGAATCCCACTCCTCATTAGTACTGATCTTTATGCCCTTAAAGACTGAAAACAACAGAACTAGACTATCAAAGGGTTCAAATTACAGAGTTGCCATTTATTAGCTATATAATCTTTTTAGTTTCCTAAAAAACTGCTTCCTGCTGGTAGCAAGATCATGGGACTCCAAATGCAGAGTATTTTTTGCCTGCTTTAAACAAGTGGGTGAAAAACCTGCCAATATGCCATGGGGCAAAAAGATGCCTTTTTGTTAGCTAATGTGAAAGTGTGGTGGGAGTGACACTGGTGACTGGGTGCACAGGTCAGCTTCTCTGCTACTGGGCACCACCTAACCTGGTTATGGCATGACAGCACCATGTCCATTGCTGATCCTCAAAATGTGCAGGTTTCAACTCTGCAAACAGAGCTTCTGCCACTCCTAGATATATCATTTGTCTCTGAGAACACCATTGTAGCCACTGGCCACAACTGCTGCTGAATCCTTCTTAACAACAATGACCAAGTCTGCTTGACCTTCATCTCCAAACTAGATTTTCCAAAACAGAGCATGTATTGCAAGATATCATCCATGGAACTTTTCCACACCATGGACAAGAAAGCTACAACCAAAGACCACAATATAGCCATGGAGACACTGCACAAGAATAACAGCACTCAGGTATCTATTTGTGAGGTAGACCAACCAGACTGTCATGAATTTTTACTACTGGCATTGATGGAGCCATGGCCAATTTGGATCTGAAGATCTTAGAGATCTTCCATCCTGGACCTTTGAATAACAGGAAGCTATAGTACTATAGACTAGTCATCTATAGTCAGACTGTGACTGACCATGGCTCGGCTCTGTATTTGTAGGATGGGAAGGAAAGCCAGCAGCAAGGAAACACTGAGCATACAATGTGCAAATATTGTTTGTTTGTGTGTGTGTGTGTATTTTAAAGAACTGGTGGAAATATTGTTTTTTATTAAACAGAAAAATGAAAAAAATTCTGTTTCATTCCACTCCCTGATCAAAGCTTCCCTTCATGTAGTGCATCATGGAGAACTGTTACACTAACTTAAAGTAAGGGTCAGGAGGCACATAAGTTGTCTGCTTAAAAATTACACAAAAATGCTGACTCTGAAACACACGCACGCATGCACACATACATACACACAGACACAACTCTTTTCTGTCCCTCCTGAGTTCCAAGCCACTCCTGTTCCATCTCCTTCAAAATCAGGAGATAACCTTCCTTTCTACTTAAATGGCAAAATAAAAGCCCTCAAGTAGTGCTCCTTGACAGTGCTACCACCAACTCTAAACTGACTTGTAACTGCCACTATCTTTTCTTCTGCCTCTTATCACATGGGTGTTTTTATCTCTCCTCCTTTCAAAGGGGAATCTCCACAAATGCAAACCGGATTTCATCTCCTCCTATTATCTCTAAAGTCACACAGGCTTTCAATTTTCCTGTTTTCCCTTCATTTACTGGAATCATCTTATTAACTTCTAATTACATTTGATCACTCCAATAGGATAACATTCCCCCTTGAATCCTATACCTCTTACCTCCTCTGCACAGCCAAAAAGTCTAAAAAAGTTTATTTATATGATCTCTGTTACCTTTCTTTGCATTAAATAATAACTTCATTTCACAGTCTATTCCAGTCTGGCTTCTGCTCCTACTTTTCCTAGAAATAGCTCATACCACTAATTATGCCCATGCCACTCAATCTAGAGAATACTTTTTGAGATCACCTCCTATTTGATCTGTCAGGAGCAATTAATAAGGTTAGCTCCTACCTCAATATGAAAACACTCTGTTATTTCTTTTTCAGAACACCATATTCACACATTATCTAAGTGGCCATTCTCCAGACTCTTTTATGTTGTTTTTTGTTTTTCCATTATTTTACTAATTGTGAAATTTCAAAGATCTTCAAAGTTCTGCTGTGATCTTTTCTGTGTTTCATCCTACACTCATCTCCATGGCTTTAATTACATTTCCATAGTTATCTATATGTCCAGCATTTTCAGATCTCTACATTCCAGTCCATTTCAGTCCTTAGCATTGGACTTGTGTATTTATTATTAAATCCATTCATTCATTCAATAAATATTTACTAAGCATCTGCTATTCCTAGGAACAGTGTATATCTGGAGATATTCATTGAAAAAATGCACAAAACTCCCTACCTTTTAGAACGCATACTCTTTTGGGGGAGGTGCATGAAAGATAAACAAGTAAGGTATATAGTATGTTAGATAGTTAGAAGTTCTCAGGAGAAAAATAAACTTCCAAAGAGGGATAAAAATGTTGATGGTGTAAGTTGGGTTGCAATTTTAGATGGTAACCAATGAAGGTTTCACTGAGAAGGTAACATTTAAGAAAATAGCTGAAGGATGAGAGGAAGAAAAGCATGCAAATATCAGTGAGGAAATGCAAAGGGCTTATTTTTCTCATTTTCTCCCCCTGTGTCCTATGAAACCTTTTTATGGTTTGTCCCTTGCCTCCCTTATTGAATTTTCTGCCATATACAATGATATTCATTGCCTTGCAACATTTTTTAAATTTATTTTTTGTTTATGTATTTCTTCTCAATTGTTTACATTGTAATAAGTGATAGATATTATTCATTTGATGATCTGACTAGTGGTGTTTTATTTTCATGCACACTTAATTCAACAATTTCCCTTTTAATTTCTTTTAGAAGTTGGCAAGATATAAATGATAACAAAATAAATTAAAATTCATCAGTATATCTACCAAACTTTTACTCTGTAAAAAAAAGCACTATGCCTAATACAAAATGAGATGCAAAGAAGCCAGAATTCAGTGGGTTAAGGTATGACTGGGAGGTAGGCTATGGAGCCATACTGTTCAGACTTGGCAGTAGAACATTTTCCAGATAAATTTGTAGTTGGAAACAGCACAATTTTGACAGTTGGCTCTTAGTGAATTATTTCAGGTTTTTAAACTATTTAATTATGAAAACATGTCTTAATTAAGACAGATCTTTCTTCTGCCTCAATAGGAACTGCCAAGAAGTCAGAGGGCAAAACTAAATGTTTCTGTCAGAAGTCATTTTACTAGTCTCTGCATTTGCAGACTGTATAATGCCCCATGCTATCAGGAATCACCAAGTATGCTCTTACACCAGTTCAGGCTCATCTCTGCTCCAGTAAAAACTGTGGATTTTTATAACAAATATTCAAGGGAACATTGAGTTAGAAATGGATACTATTCAAAGCACCATTTGTACTGCTGGTGACCCAAATCTATCCCTCATACTTAGGTTGTCAAAACCTTCAACCAGGGTGCATAAGTAGCTCAGTGGTAAGGATGCCTGCCTTCCATGTGGGAGACCCGGGTTCAATTCCTGGACCATGCACCCCAAAATAAATAAATAAAACCTCCAACTATATTTTTCCAAGACCTAATGCTGAAACTATGGCTTTGGGGATCTTATTATTTTTAGTGTAGGTATCCCAACTCTTCTAAGAATCCTTCTTGCCTTGGTTAACCTCTTTGAAACTTACACATCTTGCCTTCAAAGACTCAAATAAAAGCCTACCTATGTTTATTCCTTTAAATGCTATTAATGTCACCTGGCTAGCCCTCTAATTTGCCCTTTCCCTTCTTTCTGTCTCTCATTTTTTTGTTCGACCTACTAAACCTCTCTTGGCATCCTCCCAGAGTAAGCAACAGCAAAAAACAATCAGCTGTGAAACCTTCATTAAGGAACAAAAAACAACATGCTTTAAGTTTCCACAAACCCATATAGCATACACTTTGTACCCCTTGTACTAACTGAAGTTAAGATACAGTTCTGAAGTAATTTCAATTTATTTTTCAAAAGTTCCATGGGATCCTATATCAATTTCAGGGTTTTTGTTGCTGTTGTTGTGTTTTTGTTTGTTCATTTGTTTGCTTATAATTCACATCATAACATTTTTTTTTTCAAACTGAACTGGCTCAACAGGAAACGTTCAGGTAAACGGAGACCTGTGAAAAAACTGGAACAGGCAAAGACAGCACTTAATGTTTCAAAGTTTAGCACTTACATATCTTAAACATGCAAGTTTATTAAACTTTTCAAATGAACACATTATTTTCTCAATCCAAAAGTATGAAATTATTACAATAAAAGCAAATTAAATATATTAAATTCTATATAATTATCTCATTTATGTGGCTAAGGTTATTAGCTTATATATGATGCCTTTAAACTAACTCCCATTTGCAGTTACATTTCAGACTACATATTTGATGCACCAGCCAGGAAGAATGCCACAATTCCTGCTGTGCTAAATGTACTGAAATAAATAGAAAAAACACTTTATTGTGTTTTGTTCCTGTTTTACTATTTTGTAATTGGACTACCCAACAGGAAATACTCTTCTTTACAATATATCACTGAGTTACTATAATAACCTAGTTGTTTCATGCTTTTACTTTATATGCAACATGAGGGTTTCTGAATTATTTATTTTATATCAAGGATAAAAAGAGTATGACAGGAAAGGATTTAAAAGATATTAATTAAAAAGGTGTTTTAGAACTACTTATAATGATAATTGCTTCTAATAACATGATTGAATGTACATTTGAAATGGGATTATGGGCACACACACTTATATCCAAATATCTATGAAATGAGATTACACAAAAGAAGAGAGATGAGAAGTAATTTGAATAATATGTCTTCTCCAGACAACAAAAAAAATTAAAAGTATACAAATTGTAATTTGAAGATTACCAATTTCTGCCTTTGATTATAAGTGAAATGTGGCTAAAAGTCAAAGTCTCCTTGCATACAAAGTAACCCTGAAATTTAATTTCAATTTAACCTTGAAATTTAATTGATTTAAGTCCATGTTCTATAACATTTACATATTCTTGTGTGTTCCATGGTTAATTCTGTCAAAATAAATAACATTTCTGAAAACCCAAAACATCCTCATGGAAAAATTAAAAGTGGTGTTTAGAAAAGATTTTGAAACTCCAACTGATCTATATCTAGACTCCACATTAAGACCATCTTCAAGGTGAAAATAACTTTTAATGAAGTTTTTTTTTGGCACTAAAGTAATAAAATCCATTGATATGGGTTAAGCTGGAGGAGCCATACAAACAATTCTGGAAAGCAATATCATTTTCAGAGAGTAATAAAAAGTCTTGATCACAGTCTATTTAGAGAAAAAAAAATGTCAATATGTTGAATGTTATTTTTCTTATCCCTAAGCCTCATTTTAATACAGAAGAAAAAATAGTGTATATAATAGGACATAAGATCCAATTTGGAGCTTCAGATAAATAACACCTAATACTATCAGCATTAACTAAGGCTAAGACTATAATGATACCAGAAGATTTTATTTCACATAAAAACACATATAGAATTTCTTCATGAACCTATAAACTTTTGAATATAATAGTAACCAAAATCAAAAGGAAATAAACATAATCATGCAAATTTCATCTGGTATGATATCCTTAAACTCTTTTCTATAACTATTTATGTAAGGTTTCAGAGGCTTTAAGATGTTATACAAATTCATTAAAGAAAATAAATAAACACACTTATTTCATAAAACTCTAACCAGATACGTCCTAACAGGTATCTTTGTCATTATATATCCCCACAGAATCTGGATATTCATCCTCCTCACTCAAAGCCAAAGTCATTTGATTATGTTCTCCCAGATGTAGCATACTCAATGATACAGAACTCTCTCCTGAGAAAAGAAGAGGGAATAAAAGTAATTAGAGATAACAAGATGCATATTCTAGCTGTAGAAACAGACACCTTATGAAAGCTATGAGCTGAAGTGGTTACTCTTAGGATTTGTAAACCTACACTTAGGAGCACTGAACTGAGTCAATAGAACTGAGGTATCCTCAATCATTCTTGTTTAACTTGACCAATTAATAACTAATTCTTATACAAGTAGCAAGTTATTTAACTTATATATGAGGCAAACCAAGTATATTATTTTGGTTTTGAGAAGTGAGAAATATTGACACTTGACAAAATATTTAGTTAAAAGAAATAATAGATACATTTTGATTCATTTAATGGAAATACAAATTGGAAACATTTTTTAAAGCTAAAGCTCCTAAAGATTAAGGAGTTTCTTAAGATTTCCAGTCAGTCATAGTGACAGAGCTAAAATTAGAGCTTTGGGAATGTGGGAGACCAATTGAAAGGTAAAGGAAATAAATTTTTCTCTTGAGTTGTTGGGTTGAGGTTCCTGAAAAACATTCAAATGTCAAATAAGTATTTAGAACTATGGTACTGGGGTCCAAGAGGGTGACTGGGGTAGAAGATGAAGATTTAGGAGTCACTGATACACAGGCTGTAGATACAGGCAAAGAAATTAGATGAGATTACCAAAGGCATGAATGTAGAGTGAGAAGAGCCCCAAGGATGAAATTTTATATGCCCATTATTTTAGAAAGAACAAGAAAAAACCCAAAAGAAGGGAGGGATGGGTAGAGGGAAACATATATTTGGCTTGAAATGAGTAAAACAAAGTATAAATTATATTCAAAAACAATGTTTTTCCAGGCCCTGGAATCATGGGATTGAGAAAGACTCCTTGACCAAAGAAGGAAGAGAAATGAAACAAAATAAAGTTTCAGTGGCTGAGAGATTTCAAATAGAGTTAAGAGGTCATCCTAGAGGTTATTCTCCTGCAGTATGTAGATATCCATTTTCTGTTTTGGTGTATGAGAATAGCTACAGGGAAATATATGAAGCTGTTGAACTTTAATCCAGTAGCCTTGATTCTTGAAGATGAATATATAATTACAGAGCTCACACAATGTGATCATGTCATTGTGAAAACCTTGTAACTGCACTTCCTTTATAGAGTAAGAAAATAAGGACAAATGATTAATAAATAATGAGGAAGATAAAGAATATGGGATGCTCTGGGTGTTTTTTTTACTTTTATTTGTATTTTTATTCTTATTTTATTGGTTTGGAAGTAATGGAAATGTTCAAAATTCAAATTGTGATGTTGAATGTACAACTATATGATTATAATGTGAACCACTGATTGTACACTTTAGATGATTATACAGTATGTGACTATATCTCAATAAAATTGCATTTAAAACAAAGCAATGGTTTTGTTTTCCTTTAAATTTATGAACACATGCAATTGCTTATATTTAAGGAGAATACACTTGATTGTCAAAAGAATATGCCAAAGTAGACGCAGAGAGGGATTTCAACTTCTAGGTAGAATGGAGTAGGTCACAGGAGGCCAATCAATACTCTCACAACCAAAAATTATAAAAAGGTGGATAAAGCACAAATATCTTTACAGGTATCAGAGATGTGAAATCAAGAAGAATTGGACAAACTAAATTTCTGAGCAGGGAGAAGGTTCTAGAGGTGAGTTAACGAGAAGCAAACTTTTACTATTCTCTGACATGAGGGAGAGGGAATGTTATGATTATAAAATTAAAGGAACAAACACATGCCTGTTTTCCCCAGTGGAAAAAGAGAAAGTTTTGAAACTTGCTTGACAAAAAACAAAGTCCACTGAGAAACAATTATACAAATTATTGCTGACTTATTGGGAAAATGGAGGGCATCAGACAATAGAACAACTTTAAAGTACTAAATGAAAAATAAAGCTGCCCACCTATTCTTCAAAATCCAATAAAAATATACTTCAAATGTAAATGCATAATGAATACATTCTCAGGTAAATGAAAACAAGTTTTCATCTCCACTATAAGAAATGCTAAAGGAAAATATTAGATAGAAACTCACGTCCATGGAAGGGGAATGATCACCAGAAATGGCAAATGTGGGTTTAATAAAACAGTTAATTTCATTAAAAGCTACATAACCATTTGAAGCAAAAATATAAATAGCAAGAGATTTATAACATATGAAGATTTAAAATATAAGAAAACAATCATACAAAGCCAGTAAATGAACTAGAAATAGAACTATACAGTTGCAAATATAAGAAAACAATTGTACAAGGCCAGTAAATAAACTACAAATAGAATTATACAGTTGCAGATAAAAGAAAACAATTGTACAAGGCCAGTAAATGAGCTACTGATAGAACTATACAGTTCCAAGTTTCTCACTTTACAGAAAGTGGTACAAGGTAGGGAGGTAGGGGTACATATTGTAATCTCTGTGACAGCCACTGAAAAATAAAAGATATACTTTTCAAAGGCAATATAAGAATTAAAATGAAATTCTAAAAATATTCAACTAACCCCAAAGAAAGCAGTAAAGGATAAACAGAAGAACAAGAAACAGATGGAACAAATGAAAAACAAACACCAAAATTACAGATCAAAATGGAATCACATCAATAATTGCATTAAATATGAATGGACAGGATTAAAGAACAGAAGTTGTCAGAATGGAGAAAAATAACAGTAAGACACAACTTCATATTATCTCAAAGAGATACTTTAAATTAGAAGTTCAGATAGGTGGCAAATAAAATAATGGGAAAAAATTTTAAGCATGTGAAAGCTAGAGTGCCTACATTAAAATCACACAAAATAGCCTTCAGTGTCAGTATAAGGCAGGCCACTGTGGCTCAGCAGGTAGGGTTCTCGCCTGCCATGCTAGAGACCTAGGTTTGTTTTTTGCCTGGCCATGCAAAAGCAAAAAAGAAAACCAGTATAAAGAGGAACATTTCTGAATGATGGTCAACTAATCAAAAAGATATAATAATCAAAATGAGTCAGACTCAGAACTTCACAAGGCATGAAGTAAAAACTGTCAGAACTGAAAGAAAACTGGCAAACCAATCATAGGTGGAGACTTTAATCAACCCTTTCTCAAACTAAGCAAAATAAATAAAAATTATTCAGGATACTTAAGCTCTAAGCAAGACTGTCATATACCTCAACCTAAATGACACTTACAGAACACTATACCCAAAACCTACAAAATAAAAATTCTTATCAAGTTCACATGGAACATTCACCAAGAATAAGACATGCTGCAATGTAAGTCAAGTTTCATATGATTAAAACCTTACAGATTATGTTTCCTACCCAGAAAGAAATTAAATTAGAAGCCAACAATATATTCTTGGAGTGGTCCATCAAAAATGTCAGAGTTGCAGTTGTTACACATTCTATCCCAAATTTAAATTTTTTCAGTCTGCTTAATATAAACCATTATATATAAATCATTCAACTGGATGTGAAATGGCATCAAACTGTTGTTTCAATTTGTATTTACCTGATGACTAACTATGGTGAGTATACCATCTTTTGTGTTGTGTTTTAACCATTTTAAACATTTTTAAAATTGGATTTTTTATCTTTTTATTATTGAAAATCATGATTGACAAATGTCATCTTTTTAAAAATATACATTTAAAGAAAAATAACTGATTACAAATGTAAAAAATTTTTTAAATCAATACAACCGAATCAGCCCTCTCTGATGCTTCCTTTTCAATTACCTCATAAGTGGATTTTATCAGGTCTCATACTTTACCCACTATTCCTACTGCACTAGATTTTAATCTTCTCTTGTCATTTTAAAGTCAATAAGCACATGCTGATGACTTATCAAATTTTACATATATTACCGGGTTCCACCTAAACATGTTTTTAAAAGTCACCTTTAACCAGTAAGTCCACTCCTAGCCATTAAGCTTTAAAGGCAGAGATTTAGGCAGACATTGTCCCCCCTTAACACTCTAACACCCAGCCCTGTGCTTGGCATTTTGCAGGCCCCATAATTGAAATGAATTGAACCAAATAATCAAGAAAAGAAAAAATTTGCCTAGTTTTATTGTTAGTAACATACATGTAATTACACTTCCTGTAGCACTACAGATAAAACTAGAATGAGATGAAGCATTCAAAGCTATTCAGTTTGCATTATGCTACAAGGAACATGTGTGTTTCTGCAATGCATATGCTAATGTGTGTATGCTTATATATTTTTAATAATGTGTGTTTTTAAAACTGAGCACTCTCACATAAACACAACAACCTGGATTTGGTCAAGTCAAACTAAGCTGCCATGTTACATACATATGAGGATATAAAATATAAATTTTGATGTAAGTAGACTTATATACAACTCTAAAACTCACTGGCAATTTAAGTCCATTGTTTCTGTGTATCATATTTAAAATACAACAATGCAATAATTTAGATGTTCAGAAATTTTTAGTGTAAATTCATACACACATTTATAGGTTGCAAATAGTATTTATTAGTTTCAATATAGACAGATGTTTCTGGAATAACTATAACATTTATAAAAATATATATATGACAAAAATATTTGTCTTTCTCCCTTAAAAAAAGATATTTTGGTATAAATACTGAAAAAATAATCAATTTTCTTAAAATTTTAGATGAGGAGAATAATCCTGAATAAACATGAATTATAGGATAATTCTTGTATTAAAACCAAATAATAATAGGCTTCCATTTCAGTCAGATGATCCAACTCAAGCCGTGACTCTCAGACTATCTCAAACTGTCTACCCAGTGATTTTTAAATTTAACATATTTCATCATGTGTAATCATTGAATTATAATTTTGCAACAATAATGTTTTGTCTTTGCAGTGAAAAAATTTCTTACATTTGTTTTATTATTAAAAAAAACTTCATTTTCCAAATAACTTTATCACCAAAGCTGTTTAAATTTCAGCCTAAGTCCTACCTCTGGAAGAGAAATGTCTCAAGCAACATTCTCTCCAGAATATGAAATTATAAGCAACATCTAACGGGATGAAGGAAGAAATGAAATATGAAGGAAAAATATGACAATGACAAATATAATACCAGTAAGTAATTTAACCTTATTCTAAAACATTTTTCTTTCCCATCCAAAAGAAAAAAAAAAAGATTACTCTAAACTCTTCTGAAAGATAGAGGGAGATAATGGCAGGACAGTTGGTTTGTAATTATAGCACAGGTATCAACTAAAACTATTACCTATTTCCAGTAAAATTTGATGTTATGTAGGTTCTTTTAACAGAACTACTTCTATAACTTCTATTCCCCAGCCAAAGTAATGGTCCTTAAAGTGAGACATAATTTTAGCAATAAAAGTTAGGAAATGTATTGAATTTCATAGGCTCCTTGGAAAACATTTAAAAAATTGAATCTAAATTTTATTATAACAAAACCATTATTTATATCTCATAAATGGAAGGCACATAATTTTAAAATATTTGACATTTTAATGACTTATCTGCAAGAGTTCTGCCCTATAACTTCCTCAAATATGTTAGTAAAGAGTACTGGCATGGTATTTATATATCAGACCACACATGGACTAGACAGACAAGAGAAAACTAATAATCTCTCAAGAGTAATGAGTTCAGCAAATGAAAGTCAAATAATTCTGGTTTAAACTGCTGACTCAGTTCCTGTGCTCAATTAGTTTACCTCTCTTATTCGATCTTTATACATCATACCTTTATTTAATTTTGTTTGAGATGACATTAAAGCTAAGGTAAGTGGCATGAAGCAGCAAGGATGTTTAGAACTGGATGGATGCAGGGAAAAAAGGAAAGCACAAAGGACCAAGTTTGGAATATTTAAGTGACAGAAAGAGGGCCAGTTGACCAGAACTTTGTGAGAAAGGTTGCAAGTGGTCCAAAGTATGGTTGGTAAAGAAGGCAAAAGCAGATCACAAAGGATATGGAAAAACATGGAAAAGACAAGACATGGTTTTTAATCTGAGAGAAACAGAGAGACATTGGAGATAAGTATCACAATTGGGTTTATCTAAGTGTGCTATGGAGAAATGGATTTTGTGAGCAAGAATGCAAAATGGAAAACCAGGAGTCCAGAAAAAATGACAAGAGTTGGTGATTAGGGAAAGAGGGTGGCAGGGGAGAAGCTGAGTATTTGAACAAATACTCTATATTAGAGTATCTCTCAGAACTTTCTGCAAAATTAAACAAAGGTAGGAGAGGAAGAAAATTGTGGATAAATTCTAGACATAAGGCTTGAATAATTAAGTGGATGCTAATGCCATTTACTCATATGGAAAGACTGAAGGAGGATTTCAGTGGGAAATTGAGACCACTTTTGGATGTGTTAGGTTTGAGATATCTATTAAATATCCAAGTGGTTAACTAAATAGTTATTTGGACCTCTAAAGTTGGTAGTTAGGGAGAGGTCAGAAGAAGAGATATAAATATAAGAGTCATAAGCAAACAGATGGTTATTTAATGAAGAAGTTAGGCAATGATTACTTAAGACAAGCAAAAAAAAATGTATCCCAGCACCAAAAGAACTTATCCCAATATTCAGTCCTAGAATATGTTAATATTTAAGGTTTAAGAATAGGGGACAACAGCACAGGAATCTGAAAGAGAGTGGCCAATAAAATGGTGGAGAAAATAAAAGAATATTGAATAATTAAAGCCTGAAGTAAAAAATGTTTCAAGAAAGAGGGGAGGGGCAATTGAAGCAAATGCTCCTGAGAGATGAAGTAAAAATGAGGGACTTAACAACATAGAGTATTGAAGTGGCAGAAACAGAAGCCAACAGAAGCTGATTAAGCTGAGACTAGAGGTTAGAAATGGATAACATTTATAGGCAACTCTTTCATTAGGTTTTGTTGTTAGGGTGAGAAGCAAAATGGGTGATGCCTGGGAGGGAAATGTAATCAGGTTATTTTGTGAGTTTGTTTGTTTTTGGCTTATTTATTCATTTGTTTTTATAATATACTATATTTAAGCATGTGTGCCTACTGATGGGAATATCCAAGATAGAGGGAGAAATGAATGTTGCAGGAGACAAACAATAACTGCAAGAGGGAAATTCCTGAAAAAGCTAAAATAAATATGATTCAGGATACAAGTGGAGGGGTTGGTATTTGATAAGTGCAAGGCCTCTCCAGTCATCATAAGAAGAAGCTATTGAAAATAAGATTAATTCATTCCAGTTTACATTTCTGAATATACGATTGTGTCACCTAATAAAATGTTGCATATCAAGAGCATTTTAAAAAAAGATTCAAAGTATCCCACATGCCATATCATCTCATCTTAAAAATCTTCTTTGGGGACTAGAAGAAAAGCATTTATTCATTAGTCAGTGATTTGTTAAAGTTTTACTGATTAAAATTTCTGAAATAGAGACAATTCTTTAGGTAGACCCATGAAAACAAAACTTAAAAAGGAGTTAAAATAGTGGGCCACAGAACATATCAACTATCATTATTATCAAATCAATATTAATTATCATGCAGCACCTTAGTAGATACCATGATTCTATATCCATTTATAAATATAATTGATAAATTAAAATACCACAATGTTGTATTTTATAGACATCACATTGTGATAAACTACTGTCAAACTGAAGAGCAAGATTTTACTGATTGATAATGTAAATGATTCTTCAGTGGTTATTCCACATTTTAACTATAATCTATAAACACAAGAAGTTAATGCTAATTGATTCAGTGGCATTGATAACTCTGCTTCCTGTTGGCTGCATATTGGTGATTTTACAAGCTAAATTATTTCATTAATTCTTAGTCATGCTTATTTACTTGAATGAATATTCCAGGAAATGTAATTGTTACTCACTTTCAAGGAATAGGCCAGACACTGGGACAAATGATGTCTCCATCCGTGTTCTACAGTCATGTTTATTAATCAAATTAGAAAAGCTTCCTAGTATTTTTAGACAACTCTATTAGAGAACATCACAAATTCATAGTAGCTGGGAGTTGGCAAACTATAGCTCACTGACCAGATCCACCCCACTGTCTATTTTTTCAAATAAAAGGTTTATGGAACCCAGCCAGGCCCATTCATTCACATATTATCTATGAGAGCTTTCAAGCTACACAAACTGAATTAAATAGTTGTAACAAAGAGCATATAGCCCACAAAACTGAAAGTATTTACTATCTCTCCTTTTACATAAACAGTTTGTCTACACCTTCTTTGCCCTGTTAAATTACCATGTTGTGCCAATCAAAGCAACAAATTCAGAAAAATCTAACTGACCACCTATCTTCACCAGTTGTTAGAATAGAACACTTTTCCCCAGGATAAAATAAACACAACAGTGTTAATGGATAGAATTTAGTACATATCATAACAATCTGTAGAAACACGAGGTAAGTAAAGGTATTGATACTCTGTTAAATGTAAGATGCTGATATTTGAGAGATGTAATAGCTAAACTTCAATGCATCTATTCCAGAAGATAACATCATTATAGAAAAAAATAGTTAGCCAATATATTATGGAATCTACTAAATGTGGGATGAGCCCAAATTAATTAGAACGGGCTATAACAAAAAATGTAATTGTACTTAACAACAATAATGCCTTATATATAAATCTTTTCTATGATTCTTCTTAAATTATTGTAGAAAATATAATTACAAAATATGTGTTCAAAACATGTAAACCACTAACTTTCCACTTGTCAAAGCCTGATTCAAAAAGCAATCTACATTATGGTTTACTTAAGCTTTGCAACTACATTAAAATATGATAGTATATACACAACAGCTTGTTAACAAGATTATCATAACATCAAAATAATAATGTGGCACTTCAATTATGGATATTTAAAATTAAAGCTAATCCTCACAGTACCAATTTTTATCTCTTAAATAATTTTAGCTATTAGCTGCTCATTCAAAGTCTGTATCTGAAATGATAAGCATTCTTGAGTAGTGACTTAGGTCTGTACTTTTCTTTGATAACAAAACAAAAGCTGTATTCCTTCCTTTCTATTCTTTAATATATAATCTTTAAATCTTAAAGGAAAAATGAAATCTTTTTTTTGGAAATTGGCTCACTGTTTTTAATTTGAATTGCTGTTGGTGTCTTTGTTGTTGTTTTAAACAGAAACATCTTATATATCAATGGTGCCTATTTACTTTTCTGGTTTTATCATTTCAAATTTATCAAGTTGTTATAAAAACGGCATTCAGAAAATTAATCTGAACTTTCTTCTGCAAATACTGCTTTTAAATAACATTGCCTAATACATGGTGTTTAATGGCAAAATCCTTAGATTAAAGCATATGAAAATACATTTTACAAATAAATAATTGAAATAACATATCCTGATTTCAATTGTGCAGCAGGTTCACAGAATTTATCGTTGATAACTATGTAATCAATATTTCTCTACTCAAGTTCTAATTAAAGTTTAAAGTAGGGGAGTGATTCTAAATTAAGTTAGTTCCAATTAATTTATGCCAATTGCTAACAAATCCAGAAGTACTATTGCTAAGCATATATCTGGCTTCATTAGACAGTAAAAATTAATATAAGACTTTCTTACCATCCCCCAGGAATGGTGGGGGAATTATCTTTGAGCCACCTGAAACTGTTAAATTTTGCTTTCGCTCACCCCTGGAGAAGTGAAAGTTACATTCCTAATTTATGTGGTAATAATAATATAAAATGTGCGTGTGTACCTGTATAGAAAGATAAGCACATATGTAATGTACATACATAAATATTACACAAATTATGCAAAATTACTTACATAAATCACATAAACATAATTACTTATATTTTCATGTAATTATTTCCCTAAATCCCTACCCCCATACTCTGACCTGCATTGCAATGATATCAGAGGAATTGTACCAACATTATCTGGAAAAAGTGATTGTGTGATTTTGTCTTTAGATTTCAAAATATCTAAAGGTATTCAGAATGGTTCCCCTATTCATGTGTGAGTTAGCATAAACCAAACCAAAGAACCTACAATGGGCAGGCTGGAATATTTGATTCCCTATTAGAGGAATGATAAAGACAAGAGATCCTCTTCTGCAGAGGAGACAAGAGGACACTCTTGTACTCTGTTGATTTGGGAGACTGGACTTTAACGAGATTCCTACTGATCCATTTAGTGAAAGAAAACTTGGTGAAATGTAATTAAGATAGGATCAAGAAATTTGATTAAAATAGGAAAGAGCTACACATTGCTTCTAAAACTAATTTCCCAGGTCAAACTTTTAGTGTAAAACACACACACACACAGAGGAGTTATATTGATTTAAAAAGTAATTTTTATATATTGCTGGAAGCATTGAAAATAAAAAAATATGTTAAAATCTTAAATCACCTGTATTTGCTGATATCACTATATAACATACAAATATTCTTAAAATTTGCATTTACTTCCTACTAGTAAACAACTTACTGATTACATTAGTAGTTTTGTAATTTATTTTCTTAATACTTTCTCATTTTATTTTATTTTATTTTATATTCCTCTTCAACGCCATTCTAAATTTCTTCAAAACATATAACTTTATATATATATTCTCTAAACTACTTAGTTGACTATTCTTAAAATATTGAAGCTGCCTTCCCCCTCCCCTTTTTAATATTATCAAAGAATTTTATTGAACCTCAGTGTACATGAATCCTTTTTATCACACTTGATATACCTGAAAGCAAAGGAAACTTCAAACTACTGTGGCAGTGCAAATTTTCCTTGACATGGAGGTTTAAAAATATATATAATATATACCCATATATATATACACACACACAGAAACACACACAAACTACAAATACATACATATGTAAACACATACATACATATATAAGATTTACCTACATAGATAGACATAAATGTATACACATATACTATATATACATACATGAGTTTATCTCGTGTACAGAACAAGGTTAAAAAGATAATGATATTTGTATCTTTAAGCCTTATTCAGTTGAAAATAATTACTCATGGAGACAGCCTTTGACTGCAGTTCACGTAGAAATACTAGTTAAAGAAATAACTAAAAAAAACTAGTTAACTAGAAATACTTGTTAAAGAATACCATTATGCTTAGTAAGAAATGCAAGAAATTACACAGTAAAAATAATAAACAGCTAAAAGAATATCTAGATACCAGAGTAGCACCACCCTTAGAGCAGATGGTAAAATTCCCAGTACCACTGGATAACTAATAGAGGGATAAAATTAAAATGTACTTTTGGCTAATACATGTAGAAAGGAAAAACTGACAGAAAAATCTCTTATGCATGCCTCAATGAAACATTTAGGTTGTCATTTATATTCCTTCCACATATAAAAGCCTATGAATCTAAAGTAAAGAAACAAGAACATTAGAGCAGTTTTAACCTTTTGACACAAATAATATTTAGAACATTTTTTATCTCTTGAAAACTATTTTCCAAGTTTATTTAGTTATACTTACTTTTTTAACCCTCTATAAATAACTGGGTTTATGGTGCACCTACAATAACTATTACACACACCAGAAAAAAAGCCAGTGAGCATAAATTTTGTAACTCAACATCACCATCTAGTGGCAAAATTCCTACCATGTGACAAAGTCGAGCAAAAAGTGAGACTAGATCTTAGAGACCTGTTCTGCTGTGTTATCTCTCTCATAATGATCTAAATGTAACAGCTCTCACTGAAAAGACTTGATTCTGCAAATAAAATACACTGAATTGGCAATGTTTATATTCCATAAAGGCAATTTAAATTCTAGCTGTAGAAGTATATCCATAAATATAACCAATTTATACTTTTGTGTACTAAGTCACTGTAAAAAACAAACTCCTTATAGCACTAATACTTTCTAGTGCCTAATTGCCTCTGAAACTGAAAAGGTGATAAAGAAATGCAATGTTACAAAGGCTCCAACTTTCCTTTTGAAACCTAAAATTTATTTCTGGGGCTAAGATAGGTGCAAATTATGATAATGCAGAAATCATATCACTTTGGCATGATCAGAGCGTTGCACTCTGATTTTACATCAGAGAAAACATGATGAAGAGAAGTTGAGAATTTTACTCTAAATTCCCTATTATCATTCTACAGACCAGAGTCGTTTGAACTAGACATGATGGATTTTTTTCTGTCATTAAAATGTTTTTTTCTTATGTCATCATTTTCAAAAAGCTTGTTCAAGAGTTCCACACAAGCAAGCATGACAATGAGCTATATATAAGAAATATTCCCTCTGGAATTCAACATTCTAACTCTACACTGAAGTTTTTCAGTCAATTCCATTAATTGTATATGACATTTGTAAATTCCTTGAAATATTCACTATACACCATTAAATGAAAATATGTACAAACATTATGGTATTTTGTATCTTGATTTTATTGTTTAATAAATTAGAAAATATTCTATGTTATCCATATTCCTCACATCAATCCTATGCAATTTTTAATCCTACTTTGTAAGAGTAAGATTAAAAAAAGATTAATTTACCTAAGATCAGTCTCAAAAGTGATTCTTACCATTTACCTTATTATTCCTTTTGATATTTTGTTCTTTTCATTTTTCCATTTCTTACTTCATTATTTTTCTAATCATTCATAAAATATACTTCCATTATAGAAAATTTAGAACAGAAAATTACAAGCCTGAGAAAAAGTATTTGTAAGCCTGCCACTGAGATGTAATAAATATTTTGTTATGTTTCAGCTCTTTTTTTCTCTGCATTCTTCACATTCAGTTTAGATCATCCTCTACATAAGATTTTGTTTCTTGATGTTTTCAATGAACATTATGATGCAAGGATTCTTGTATCACTAAAAACACTGTGTTGCAGATTATTTTAAGGGCCAGATAAAATTACAAATGCCACAACTTACCATATACCATATAAACAAATTACATCTTAATTCCCTTATTTATTCCCTTAATAGTAGACATGTAGGTTTATTCAGCTTTTTTTTTGACTTTTATATTCCATCATGTGAAAAACAGGTTTAGATTGTCCATAACTTCTCTTGTTTCCATATAACATATTTCAAAGTTAAATTAATATGAGAAAGAACATGAACATTTTAAAGTTCTGAGCACATACTGACAAACTAGTTTCTTAAAAACACTGTACTGATCTCCTCTCTGTGAATTCTGATACTGTGAGACTGGCTGTCTTACCATTTCACTTCTGGCATTCAAAAACCTCCTCCACCTTGAATTGCAGTAATATTGATAAGTAAGAAAGTACTATCTTTCTATTATGTATATTATTTTGTTTTCCATTAGAGTTAGATATCTGCAAGGATTACTTAGTCATACCTTGCCCAATTATCCATTTTGCATCTAATTTTTTTTGTCTACTTATGGCAAATACCAAACACTGATATTGTCTTCAAATTCTGTGATCTTTTTCCATCTACAAAAACTGTTGAAAATGTAAGCAAAGCTTAGTAACTTTTTCAACTGCTTTTCAGCTTATTGTCTCCTTCCTATCCAAACTCAAAGAGAAAGTCACTTCCATAATCTACTGGACTTTTGTTGTTTCATTTATTTCATTCAACTCTTTAATAAACCTGAAATTTTCTTTGTCTTGTGTGAGGCGAAAATATAAGGTTTTTTTTTTAATTCCAAAGAAAACTCTCTCCTACCATTTGCTGAGTGATTCAACATATCTGGGATGATTTGGAGTACTTTATCATGTAACAATGTCATAGGAGTTGATGTAGGGCTACTGATTCCATCTCACTGCTATGCCAATGTATTCTTTTTGCAATAACACAACTTTTTTTTACATGGGCAAGCACTGGGAATTGAACCCAGGTCCTCTGGCATGGCAGGCAAGCATTCTTGCCTGCTGAGCCACTGTGGCCCACCCACAATAACACAATTTTTAATGATGCTTATATTTTATTCTTCATACTAATAGGCAGGAACTTACAGGTTTCAATATCTGATAGAGTGTATGTTGCTGTTCTTGATAAAACATTGTATGTTTTTATAAAGTTATTATTTTTAAGGAAGGCCAAAGTTATGGCATTGATATTCCACTCTTTTAACATGAACTCACAAACAAACCCTTTAAAGAGTCTTATACAAAATATTTCATCATCAAATCATTTTTGAAAAGTTACATGTTTTCT